>CAWVNZ010000616.1:0-34815 GCA_963930735.1 Dioctria linearis
CCACAGATATATGCAAAGCAAGCGAAATACTAGAATCCAGCAAAGGTTATAATATTTTGCATATTTCTCGGGAACCACTCCTCCTGCCACCATATAACATCTCCTGTATTTTCAGAAAGTTCTCTGAAATCCTAAAATAGTGACGATATCCAAAAAGATGTTGTGGAACAGTTCTCCTAACCACAGATATATGCAAAACAAGCGAAATACTAGAATCGATCAAAGGTTATAATATTTTGCATATTGCTCTGGAACCACTCCTCCTGCCACCATATAACATCTCCTGTATTTTCAGAAAGTTCTATTGAATCCTAAAATAGTGACGATATCCAAAAAGATGTTGTGGAACAGTTCTCCTAACCACAGATATATGCAAAACAAGCGAAATACTAGAATCGAGCAAAGGTTATAATATTTTGCATATTGCTCTGGAACCACTCCTCCTGCCTCCATATAACATCTCCTGTATTTTCAGAAAGTTCTATTGAATCCTAAAATAGTGACGATATCCAAAAAGATGTTGTGGAACAGTTCTCCTAATCACAGATATATGCAAAACAAGCGAAATACTAGAATCCAGCAAAGGTTATAATATTTTGCATATTTCTCGGGAACCACTCCTCCTGCCACCATATAACATCTCCTGTACATTCAGAAAGTTCTATTGAATCTCAAAATAGTGACGATATCCAAAAAGATGTTGTGGAACAGTTCTACTAACAACAGATATATGCAAAACAAGCGAAATACTAGAATCGAGCAAAGGTTATAATATTTTGCATATTTCTCGGGAACCACTCCTCCTGCCACCATATAACATCTCCTGTACATTCAGAAAGTTCTCTGAGATCCTAAAATAGTGACGATATCCAAAAAGATGTTGTGGAACAGTTCTCCTAACCACAGATATATGCAAAACAAGCGAAATACCAGAATCGAGCAAAGGTTATAATATTTTGCATATTGCTCTGGAACCACTCCTCCTGCCACCATATAACATCTCCTGTATTTTCAGAAAGTTCTCTGAAATCCTAAAATACTGACGATATCCAAAAAGATGTTGTGGAGCAGTTCTCCTAACCACAGATATATACAAAACAAGCGAAATACCAGAATCGAGCAAAGGTTATAATATTTTGCATATTGCTCTGGAACCACTCCTCCTGCCACCATATAACATCTCCTGTATTTTCAGAAAGTTCTATTGAATCCTAAAATAGTGACGATATCCAAAAAGATGTTGTGGAACAGTTCTCCTAACCACAGATATATGCAAAACAAGCGAAATACCAGAATCGAGCAAAGGTTATAATATTTTGCATATTTCTCTGGAACCACTCCTCCTGCCACCATATAACATCTCCTGTATTTTCAGAAAGTTCTATTGAATCCTAAAATAGTGACGATATCCAAAAAGATGTTGTGGAACAGTTCTCCTAACCATAGATATATGCAAAACCAGCGAAATACTAGAATCGAGCAAAGGTTATAATATTTTGCATATTTCTCTGGAACCACTCCTCCTGCCACCATATAACATCTCCTGTATTTTCAGAAAGTTCTATTGAATCCTAAAATAGTGACGATATCCAAAAAGATGTCGTGGAACAGTTCTCCTAACCACAGATATATGCAAAACAAGCGAAATACTAAAATCCAGCAAAGGTTATAATATTTTGCATATTGCTCTGGAACCACTCCTCCTGCCACCATATAACATCTCCTGTATTTTCAGAAAGTTCTCTGAAATCCTAAAATAGTGACGATATCCAAAAAGATGTTGTGGAACAGTTCTCCTAACCACAGATATATGCAAAACAAGCGAAATACTAGAATCCAGCAAACGTTATAATATTTTGCATATTTCTCGGGAACCGCTCCTCCTGCCACCATATAACATCTCCTGTATTTTCAGAAAGTTCTCTGAAATCCTAAAATAGTGACGATATCCAAAAAGATGTTGTGGAACAGTTCTCCTAACCACAGATATATGCAAAACAAGCGAAATACCAGAATCGAGCAAAGGTTATAATATTTTGCATATTGCTCTGGAACCACTCCTTCTGCCACCATATAACATCTCCTGTATTTTCAGAAAGTTCTCTGAAATCCTAAAATAGTGACGATATCCAAAAAGATGTTGTGGAACAGTTCTCCTAACCACAGATATATGCAAAACAAGCGAAATACTAGAATCGAGCAAAGGTTATATCTTTTGCATATTTCTCGGGAACCACTCCTCCTGCCACCATATAACATCTCCTGTATTTTCAGAAAGTTCTATTGAATCCTAAAATAGTGACGATATCCAAAAAGATGTTGTGGAACAGTTCTCCTAACCACAGATATATGCAAAACAAGCGAAATACCAGAATCGAGCAAAGGTTATAATATTTTGCATATTGCTGTGGAACCACTCCTCCTGCCTCCATATAACATCTCCTGTATTTTCAGAAAGTTCTATTGAATCCTAAAATAGTGACGATATCCAAAAAGATGTTGTGGAACAGTTCTCCTAACCACAGATATATGCAAAACAAGCGAAATACTAGAATCCAGCAAAGGTTATAATATTTTGCATATTTCTCGGGAACCACTCCTCCTGCCACCATATAACATCTCCTGTACATTCAGAAAGTTCTATTGAATCTTAAAATAGTGACGATATCCAAAAAGATGTTGTGGAACAGTTCTCCTAACCACAGATATATGCAAAACAAGCGAAATACTAGAATCGAGCAAAGGTTATAATATTTTGCATATTTCTCGGGAACCACTCCTCCTGCCACCATATAACATCTCCTGTACATTCAGAAAGTTCTCTGAGATCCTAAAATAGTGACGATATCCAAAAAGATGTTGTGGAACAGTTCTCCTAACCACAGATATATGCAAAACAAGCGAAATACCAGAATCGAGCAAAGGTTATAATATTTTGCATATTGCTCTGGAACCACTCCTCCTGCCACCATATAACATCTCCTGTATTTTCAGAAAGTTCTCTGAAATCCTAAAATAGTGACGATATCCAAAAAGATGTTGTGGAACAGTTCTCCTAACCACAGATATATACAAAACAAGCGAAATACCAGAATCGAGCAAAAGTTATAATATTTTGCATATTGCTCTGGAACCACTCCTCCTGCCACCATATAACATCTCCTGTATTTTCAGAAAGTTCTCTGAAATCCTAAAATATTGACGATATCCAAAAAGATGTTGTGGAACAGTTCTCCTAACCACAGATATATGCAAAACAAGCGAAATACTAGAATCGAGCAAAGGTTATAATATTTTGCATATTGCTCTGGAACCACTCCTCCTGCCACGATATAACATCTCCTGTATTTTCAGAAAGTTCTCTGAAATCCTAAAATAGTGACGATATCCAAAAAGATGTTGTGGAACAGTTCTCCTAACCACAGATATATGCAAAACAAGCGAAATACTAGAATCGAGCAATGGTTATAATATTTTGCATATTGCTCTGGAACCACTCCTCCTGCCACCATATAACATCTCCTGTATTTTCAGAAAGTTCTCTGAAATCCTAAAATAGTGACGATATCCAAAAAGATGTTGTGGAACAGTTCTCCTAACCACAGATATATGCAAAACAAGCGAAATACTAGAATCGAGCAAAGGCTATAATATTTTGCATATTGCTCTGGAACCACTCCTCCTGCCACCATATAACATCTCCTGTATTTTCAGAAAGTTCTATTGGATCCTAAAATAGTGGCGATATCCAAAAAGATGTTGTGGAACAGTTCTCCTAACCACAGATATATGCAAAACAAGCGAAATACTAGAATCGAGCAAAGGTTATAATATTTTGCATATTTCTCGGGAACCACTCCTCCTGCCACCATATAACATCTCCTGTATTTTCAGAAAGTTCTCTGAAATCCTAAAATAGTGACCATATCCAAAAAGATGTTGTGGAACAGTTCTCCTAACCACAGATATATGCAAAACAAGCGAAATACTAGAATCGAGCAAAGGTTATAATGTTTTGCATATTTCTCGGGAACCACTCCTCCTGGCACCATATAACATCTCCTGTATTTTCAGAAAGTTCTATTGAATCCTAAAATAGTGACGATATCCAAAAAGATGTTGTGGAACAGTTCTCCTAACCACAGATATATGCAAAACAAGCGAAATACTAGAATCGAGCAAAGGTTATAATATTTTGCATATTGCTCTGGAACCACTCCTCCTGCCACCATATAACACCTCCTGTATTTTCAGAAAGTTCTATTGAATCCTAAAATAGTGACGATATCCAAAAAGATGTTGTGGAACAGTTCTCCTAACCACAGATATATGCAAAACAAGCGAAATACTAGAATCGAGCAAAGGTTATAATATTTTGCATATTGCTCTGGAACCACTCCTCCTGCCACCATATAATATCTCCTGTATTTTCAGAAAGTTCTCTGAAATCCTAAAATAGTGACGATATCCAAAAAGATGTTGTGGAACAGTTCTCCTAACCACAGATATATGCAAAACAAGCGAAATACTAGAATCCAGCAAAGGTTATAATATTTTGCATATTGCTCTGGAACCACTCCTCCTGCCACCATATAACATCTCCTGTATTTTCAGAAAGTTCTCTGAAATCCTAAAATAGTGACGATATCCAAAAAGATGTTGTGGAACAGTTCTCCTAACCACAGATATATGCAAAACAAGCGAAATACTAGAATCGAGCAAAGGTTATAATATTTTGCATATTGCTCTGGAACCACTCCTCCTGCCACCATATAACATCTCCTGTATTTTCAGAAAGTTCTCTGAAATCCTAAAATAGTGACGATATCCAAAAAGATGTTGTGGAACAGTTCTCCTAACCACAGATATATGCAAAACAAGCGAAATACTAGAATCGAGCAAAGGTTACAATATTTTGCATATTTCTCTGGAACCAAACCTCCTGCCACCATATAACATCTCCTGTATTTTCAGAAAGTTCTCTAAAATCCTAAAATAGTGACGATATCCAAAAAGATGTTGTGGAGCAGTTCTCCTAACCATAGATATATGCAAAACAAGCGAAATACTAGAATCGAGCAAAGGTTATAATATTTTGCATATTGCTCTGGAACCACTCCTCCTGCCACCATATAACATCTCCTGTATTTTCAGAAAGTTCTATTGAATCCTAAAATAGTGACGATATCCAAAAAGATGTTGTGGAACAGTTCTCCTAACCACAGATATATGCAAAACAAGCGAAATACCAGAATCGAGCAAAGGTTATAATATTTTGCATATTTCTCGGGAACCACTCCTCCTGCCACCATATAACATCTCCTGTATTTTCAGAAAGTTCTCTGAAATCCTAAAATAGTGACGATATCCAAAAAGATGTTGTGGAACAGTTCTCCTAACCACAGATATATGCAAAACAAGCGAAATACCAGAATCGAGCAAAGGTTATAATATTTTGCATATTGCTCTGGAACCACTCCTCCTGCCACCATATAACATCTCCTGTATTTTCAGAAAGTTCTATTGAATCCTAAAATAGTGACGATATCCAAAAAGATGTTGTGGAACAGTTCTCCTAACCACAGATATATGCAAAACAAGCGAAATACCAGAATCGAGCAAAGGTTATAATATTTTGCATATTTCTCTGGAAACACTCCTCCTGCCACCATATAACATCTCCTGTATTTTCAGAAAGTTCTCTGAAATCCTAAAATAGTGAAGATATCCAAAAAGATGTTGTGGAACAGTTCTCCTAACCACAGATATATGCAAAACAAGCGAAATACTAGAATCGAGCAAAGGTTATAATATTTTGCATATTGCTCTGGAACCACTCCTCCTGCCACCATATAACATCTCCTGTATTTTCAGAAAGTTCTATTGAATCCTAAAATAGTGACGATATCCAAAAAGATGTTGTGGAACAGTTCTCCTAACCACAGATATATGCAAAACAAGCGAAATACCAGAATCGAGCAAAGGTTATAATATTTTGCATATTTCTCGGGAACCACTCCTCCTGCCACCAATATAACATCTCCTGTATTTTCAGAAAGTTCTCTGAAATCCTAAAATAGTGACGATATCCAAAAAGATGTTGTGGAACAGTTCTCCTAACCACAGATATATGCAAAACAAGCGAAATACCAGAATCGAGCAAAGGTTATAATATTTTGCATATTGCTCTGGAACCACTCCTCCTGCCACCATATAACATCTCCTATATTTTCAGAAAGTTCTCTGAAATGCTAAAATAGTGACGATATCCAAAAAGATGTTGTGAAACAGTTCTCCTAACCACAGATATATGCAAAACAAGCGAAATACTAGAATCGAGCAAAGGTTATAATATTTTGCATATTGCTCTGGAACCACTCCTCCTGCCACCATATAACATCTCCTGTATTTTCAGAAAGTTCTCTGAAATCCTAAAATAGTGACGATATCCAAAATTATGTTGTGGAACAGTTCTCCTAACCACAGATATATGCAAAACAAGCGAAATACTAGAATCGAGCAAAGGTTATAATATTTTGCATATTTCTCGGGAACCACTCCTCCTGCCACCATATAACATCTCCTGTATTTTCAGAAAGTTCTATTGAATCCTAAAATAGTGACGATATCCAAAAAAATGTTGTGGAACAGTTCTCCTAACCGCAGATATATGCAAAACAAGCGAAATACTAGAATCGAGCAAAGGTTATAATATTTTGCATATTGCTCTGGAACCACTCCTCCTGCCACCATATAACATCTCCTGTATTTTCAGAAAGTTCTATTGAATCCTAAAATAGTGACGATATCCAAAAAGATGTTGTGGAACAGTTCTCCTAACCACAGATATATGCAAAACAAGCGAAATACCAGAATCGAGCAAAGGTTATAATATTTTGCATATTTCTCGGGAACCACTCCTCCTGCCACCATATAACATCTCCTGTATTTTCAGAAAGTTCTCTGAAATCCTAAAATAGTGACGATATCCAAAAAGATGTTGTGGAACAGTTCTCCTAACCACAGATATATGCAAAACAAGCGAAATACTAGAATCGAGCAAAGGTTATAATATTTTGCATATTGCTCTGGAACCACTCCTCCTGCCACCATATAACATATCCTGTATTTTCAGAAAGTTCTATTGAATCCTAAAATAGTGACGATATCCAAAAAGATGTTGTGGAACAGTTCTCCTAACCACAGATATATTCAAAACAAGCGAAATACCAGTATCGAGCAAAGGTTATAATATTTTGCATATTTCTCGGGAACCACTCCTCCTGCCACCATATAACATCTCCTGTATTTTCAGAAAGTTCTCTGAAATCCTAAAATAGTGACGATATCCAAAAAGATGTTGTGGAACAGTTCTCCTAACCACAGATATATGCAAAACAAGCGAAATACTAGAATCGAGCAAAGGTTATAATATTTTGCATATTGCTCTGGAACCACTCCTCCTGCCACCATATAACATATCCTGTATTTTCAGAAAGTTCTATTGAATCCTAAAATAGTGACGATATCCAAAAAGATGTTGTGGAACAGTTCTCCTAACCACAGATATATTCAAAACAAGCGAAATACCAGTATCGAGCAAAGGTTATAATATTTTGCATATTTCTCGGGAACCACTCCTCCTGCCACCATATAACATCTCCTGTATTTTCAGAAAGTTCTCTGAAATCCTAAAATAGTGACGATATCCAAAAAGATGTTGTGGAACAGTTCTCTTAACCACAGATATATGCAAAACAAGCGAAATACCAGAATCGAGCAAAGGTTATAATATTTTGCAAATTGCTCTGGAACCACTCCTCCTGCCACAATATAACATCTCCTGTATTTTCAGAAAGATCTATTGAATCCTAAAATAGTGACGATATCCAAAAAGATGTTGTGGAACAGTTCTTCTAACCACAGATATATGCAAAACAAGCGAAATACCAGAATCGAGCAAAGGTTATAATATTTTGCACATTGCTCTGGAACCACTCCTCCTGCCACCATATAACATCTCCTGTATTTTCAGAAAGTTCTCTGAAATCCTAAAATAGTGAAGATATCCAAAAAGATGTTGTGGAACAGTTCTCCTAACCACAGATATATGCAAAACAAGCGAAATACTAGAATCGAGCAAAGGTTATAATATTTTGCATATTGCTCTGGAACCACTCCTCCTGCCACCATATAACATCTCCTGTATTTTCAGAAAGTTCTATTGAATCCTAAAATAGACGATACCCAAAAAGATGTTGTGGAACAGTTCTCCTAACCACAGATATATGCAAAACAAGCGAAATACCAGAATCGAGCAAAGGTTATAATATTTTGCATATTTCTCGGGAACCACTCCTCCTGCCACCATATAACATCTCCTGTATTTCAGAAAGTTTTCTGAAATCCTAAAATAGTGAC
Source organism: Dioctria linearis (assembly GCA_963930735.1). Classification (NCBI taxonomy): domain Eukaryota; kingdom Metazoa; phylum Arthropoda; class Insecta; order Diptera; family Asilidae; genus Dioctria; species Dioctria linearis. The sequence continues at coordinate 8,422 of CAWVNZ010000616.1, forward strand.
GATATCCAAAAAGATGTTGCGGAACAGTTCTCCTAACCACAGATATATGCAAAACAAGCGAAATACCAGAATCGAGCAAAGGTTATAATATATTGCATATTTCTCTGGAACCACTCCTCCTGCCACCATATAACATCTCCTGTATTTTCAGAAAGTTCTCTGAAATCCTAAAATAGTGACGATATCCAAAAAGATGTTGTGGAACAGTTCTCTTAACCACAGATATATGCAAAACAAGCGAAATACCAGAATCGAGCAAAGGTTATAATATTTTGCAAATTGCTCTGGAACCACTCCTCCTGCCACAATATAACATCTCCTGTATTTTCAGAAAGATCTATTGAATCCTAAAATAGTGACATATCCAAAAAGATGTTGTGGAACAGTTCTCCTAACCACAGATATATGCAAAACAAGCGAAATACCAGAATCGAGCAAAGGTTATAATATTTTGCACATTGCTCTGGAACCACTCCTCCTGCCACCATATAACATCTCCTGTATTTTCAGAAAGTTCTCTGAAATCCTAAAATAGTGAAGATATCCAAAAAGATGTTGTGGAACAGTTCTCCTAACCACAGATATATGCAAAACAAGCGAAATACTAGAATCGAGCAAAGGTTATAATATTTTGCATATTGCTCTGGAACCACTCCTCCTGCCACCATATAACATCTCCTGTATTTTCAGAAAGTTCTATTGAATCCTAAAATAGACGATACCCAAAAAGATGTTGTGGAACAGTTCTCCTAACCACAGATATATGCAAAACAAGCGAAATACTAGAATCGAGCAAAGGTTATAATATTTTGCATATTGCTCTGGAACCACTCCTCCTGCCACCATATAACATATCCTGTATTTTCAGAAAGTTCTATTGAATCCTAAAATAGTGACGATATCCAAAAAGATGTTGTGGAACAGTTCTCCTAACCACAGATATATTCAAAACAAGCGAAATACCAGTATCGAGCAAAGGTTATAATATTTTGCATATTTCTCGGGAACCACTCCTCCTGCCACCATATAACATCTCCTGTATTTTCAGAAAGTTCTCTGAAATCCTAAAATAGTGACGATATCCAAAAAGATGTTGTGGAACAGTTCTCTTAACCACAGATATATGCAAAACAAGCGAAATACCAGGATCGAGCAAAGGTTATAATATTTTGCAAATTGCTCTGGAACCACTCCTCCTGCCACAATATAACATCTCCTGTATTTTCAGAAAGATCTATTGAATCCTAAAATAGTGACGATATCCAAAAAGATGTTGTGGAACAGTTCTCCTGACCACAGATATATGCAAAACAAGCGAAATACCAGAATCGAGCAAAGGTTATAATATTTTGCACATTGCTCTGGAACCACTCCTCCTGCCACCATATAACATCTCCTGTATTTTCAGAAAGTTCTCTGAAATCCTAAAATAGTGAAGATATCCAAAAAGATGTTGCGGAACAGTTCTCCTAACCACAGATATATGCAAAACAAGCGAAATACCAGAATCGAGCAAAGGTTATAATATATTGCATATTTCTCTGGAACCACTCCTCCTGCCACCATATAACATCTCCTGTATTTTCAGAAAGTTCTCTGAAATCCTAGAATAGTGACGATATCCAAAAAGATGTTGTGAAACAGTTCTCCTAACCACAGATATATGCAAAACAAGCGAAAAACTAGAATCGAGCAAAGGTTATAATATTTTGCATATTGCTCTGGAACCACTCCTCCTGCCACCATATAACATCTCCTGTATTTTCAGAAAGTTCTCTGAAATCCTAAAATAGTGACGATATCCAAAAAGATGTTGTGGAACAGTTCTCCTAACCACAGATATATGCAAAACAAGCGAAATACTAGAATCGAGCAAAGGTTATAATATTTTGCATATTGCTCTGGAAACACTCCTCCTGCCACCATATAACATCTCCTGTATTTTCAGAAAGTTCTATTGAATCCTAAAATAGTGACGATATCCAAAAAAATGTTGTGGAACAGTTCTCCTAACCACAGATATATGCAAAACAAGCGAAATACTAGAATCGAGCAAAGGTTATAATATTTTGCATATTGCTCTGGAACCACTCCTCCTGCCACCATATAACATCTCCTGTATTTTCAGAAAGTTCTCTGAAATCCTAAAATAGTGACGATATCCAAAAAGATGTTGTGGAACAGTTCTCCTAACCACAGATATATGCAAAACAAGCGAAATACTAGAATCGAGCAAAGGTTATAATATTTTGCATATTTCTCTGGAACCAATCCTCCTGCCACCATATAACATCTCCTGTATTTTCAGAAAGTTCTCTAAAATCCTAAAATAGTGACGATATCCAAAAAGATGTTGTGGAGCAGTTCTCCTAACCACAGATATATGCAAAACAAGCGAAATACTAGAATCGAGCAAAGGTTATAATATTTTGCATATTGCTCTGGAACCACTCCTCCTGCCACCATATAACATCTCCTGTATTTTCAGAAAGTTCTATTGAATCCTAAAATAGTGACGATATCCAAAAAGATGTTGTGGAACAGTTCTCCTAACCACAGATATATGCAAAACAAGCGAAATACCAGAATCGAGCAAAGGTTATAATATTTTGCATATTTCTCGGGAACCACTCCTCCTGCCACCATATAACATCTCCTGTATTTTCAGAAAGTTCTCTGAAATCCTAAAATAGTGACGATATCCAAAAAGATGTTGTGGAACAGTTCTCCTAACCACAGATATATGCAAAACAAGCGAAATACCAGAATCGAGCAAAGGTTATAATATTTTGCATATTGCTCTGGAACCACTCCTCCTGCCACCATATAACATCTCCTGTATTTTCAGAAAGTTCTATTGAATCCTAAAATAGTGACGATATCCAAAAAGATGTTGTGGAACAGTTCTCCTAACCACAGATATATGCAAAACAAGCGAAATACCAGAATCGAGCAAAGGTTATAATATTTTGCATATTGCTCTGGAAACACTCCTCCTGCCACCATATAACATCTCCTGTATTTTCAGAAAGTTCTCTGAAATCCTAAAATAGTGAAGATATCCAAAAAGATGTTGTGGAACAGTTCTCCTAACCACAGATATATGCAAAACAAGCGAAATACTAGAATCGAGCAAAGGTTATAATATTTTGCATATTGCTCTGGAACCACTCCTCCTGCCACCATATAACATCTCCTGTATTTTCAGAAAGTTCTATTGAATCCTAAAATAGTGACGATATCCAAAAAGATGTTGTGGAACAGTTCTCCTAACCACAGATATATGCAAAACAAGCGAAATACCAGAATCGAGCAAAGGTTATAATATTTTGCATATTTCTCGGGAACCACTCCTCCTGCCACCATATAACATCTCCTGTATTTTCAGAAAGTTCTCTGAAATCCTAAAATAGTGACGATATCCAAAAAGATGTTGTGGAACAGTTCTCCTAACCACAGATATATGCAAAACAAGCGAAATACCAGAATCGAGCAAAGGTTATAATATTTTGCATATTGCTCTGGAACCACTCCTCCTGCCACCATATATATAACATCTCCTATATTTTCAGAAAGTTCTCTGAAATCCTAAAATAGTGACGATATCCAAAAAGATGTTGTGAAACAGTTCTCCTAACCACAGATATATGCAAAACAAGCGAAATACTAGAATCGAGCAAAGGTTATAATATTTTGCATATTGCTCTGGAACCACTCCTCCTGCCACCATATAACATCTCCTGTATTTTCAGAAAGTTCTCTGAAATCCTAAAATAGTGACGATATCCAAAATTATGTTGTGGAACAGTTCTCCTAACCACAGATATATGCAAAACAAGCGAAATACTAGAATCGAGCAAAGGTTATAATATTTTTCATATTTCTCGGGAACCACTCCTCCTGCCACCATATAACATCTCCTGTATTTTCAGAAAGTTCTATTGAATCCTAAAATAGTGACGATATCCAAAAAAATGTTGTGGAACAGTTCTCCTAACCACAGATATATGCAAAACAAGCGAAATACTAGAATCGAGCAAAGGTTATAATATTTTGCATATTGCTCTGGAACCACTCCTCCTGCCACCATATAACGTCTCCTGTATTTTCAGAAAGTTCTATTGAATCCTAAAATAGTGACGATATCCAAAAAGATGTTGTGGAACAGTTCTCCTAACCACAGATATATGCAAAACAAGCGAAATACCAGAATCGAGCAAAGTTTATAATATTTTGCATATTTCTCGGGAACCACTCCTCCTGCCACCATATAACATCTCCTGTATTTTCAGAAAGTTCTCTGAAATCCTAAAATAGTGACGATATCCAAAAAGATGTTGTGGAACAGTTCTCCTAACCACAGATATATGCAAAACAAGCGAAATACTAGAATCGAGCAAAGGTTATAATATTTTGCATATTGCTCTGGAACCACTCCTCCTGCCACCATATAACATATCCTGTATTTTCAGAAAGTTCTATTGAATCCTAAAATAGTGACGATATCCAAAAAGATGTTGTGGAACAGTTCTCCTAACCACAGATATATTCAAAACAAGCGAAATACCAGTATCGAGCAAAGGTTATAATATTTTGCATATTTCTCGGGAACCACTCCTCCTGCCACCATATAACATCTCCTGTATTTTCAGAAATCTCTCTGAAATCCTAAAATAGTGACGATATCCAAAAAGATGTTGTGGAATAGTTCTCCTAACCACAGATATATGCAAAACAAGCGAAATACCAGAATCGAGCAAAGGTTATAATATTTTGCATATTGCTCTGGAACCACTCCTCCTGCCACAATATAACATCTCCTGTATTTTCAGAAAGTTCTATTGAATCCTAAAATAGTGACGATATCCAAAAAGATGTTGTGGAACAGTTCTCCTAACCACAGATATATGCAAAACAAGCGAAATACCAGAATCGAGCAAAGGTTATAATATTTTGCATATTGCTCTGGAACCACTCCTCCTGCCACCATATAACATCTCCTGTATTTTCAGAAAGTTCTCTGAAATCCTAAAATAGTGAAGATATCCAAAAAGATGTTGTGGAACAGTTCTCCTAACCACAGATATATGCAAAACAAGCGAAATACTAGAATCGAGCAAAGGTTATAATATTTTGCATATTGCTCTGGAACCACTCCTCCTGCCACCATATAACATCTCCTGTATTTTCAGAAAGTTCTATTGAATCCTAAAATAGACGATACCCAAAAAGATGTTGTGGAACAGTTCTCCTAACCACAGATATATGCAAAACAAGCGAAATACCAGAATCGAGCAAAGGTTATAATATTTTGCATATTTCTCGGGAACCACTCCTCCTGCCACCATATAACATCTCCTGTATTTTCAGAAAGTTTTCTGAAATCCTAAAATAGTGACGATATCCAAAAAGATGTTGCGGAACAGTTCTCCTAACCACAGATATATGCAAAACAAGCGAAATACCAGAATCGAGCAAAGGTTATAATATTTTGCATATTTCTCTGGAACCACTCCTCCTGCCACCATATAACATCTCCTGTATTTTCAGAAAGTTCTCTGAAATCCTAGAATAGTGACGATATCCAAAAAGATGTTGTGAAACAGTTCTCCTAACCACAGATATATGCAAAACAAGCGAAATACTAGAATCGAGCAAAGGTTATAATATTTTGCATATTGCTCTGGAACCACTCCTCCTGCCACCATATAACATCTCCTGTATTTTCAGAAAGTTCTCTGAAATCCTAAAATAGTGACGATATCCAAAAAGATGTTGTGGAACAGTTCTCCTAACCACAGATATATGCAAAACAAGCGAAATACCAGAATCGAGCAAAGGTTATAATATTTTGCATATTGCTCTGGAACCACTCCTCCTGCCACCATATAACATCTCCTGTATTTTCAGAAAGTTCTCTTAAATCCTAAAATAGTGACGATATCCAAAAAGATGTTGTGGAACAGTTCTCCTAACCACAGATATATGTAAAACAAGCGAAATACCAGAATCGAGCAAAAGTTATAATATTTTGCATATTGCTCTGGAAACACTCCTCCTGCCACCATATAACATCTCCTGTATTTTCAGAAAGTTCTATTGAATCCTAAAATAGTGACGATATCCAAAAAAATGTTGTGGAACAGTTCTCCTAACCACAGATATATGCAAAACAAGCGAAATACCAGAATCGAGCAAAGGTTATAATATTTTGCATATTTCTCGGGAACCACTCCTCCTGCCACCATATAACATCTCCTGTATTTTCAGAAAGTTTTCTGAAATCCTAAAATAGTGACGATATCCAAAAAGATGTTGCGGAACAGTTCTCCTAACCACAGATATATGCAAAACAAGCGAAATACCAGAATCGAGCAAAGGTTGTAATATTTTGCATATTTCTCTGGAACCACTCCTCCTGCCACCATATAACATCTCCTGTATTTTCAGAAAGTTCTCTGAAATCCTAGAATAGTGACGATATCCAAAAAGATGTTGTGAAACAGTTCTCCTAACCACAGATATATGCAAAACAAGCGAAATACTAGAATCGAGCAAAGGTTATAATATTTTGCATATTGCTCTGGAACCACTCCTCCTGCCACCATATAACATCTCCTGTATTTTCAGAAAGTTCTCTGAAATCCTAAAATAGTGACGATATCCAAAAAGATGTTGTGGAACAGTTCTCCTAACCACAGATATATGCAAAACAAGCGAAATACCAGAATCGAGCAAAGGTTATAATATTTTGCATATTGCTCTGGAACCACTCCTCCTGCCACCATATAACATCTCCTGTATTTTCAGAAAGTTCTCTTAAATCCTAAAATAGTGACGATATCCAAAAAGATGTTGTGGAACAGTTCTCCTAACCACAGATATATGTAAAACAAGCGAAATACCAGAATCGAGCAAAGGTTATAATATTTTGCATATTGCTCTGGAAACACTCCTCCTGCCACCATATAACATCTCCTGTATTTTCAGAAAGTTCTATTGAATCCTAAAATAGTGACGATATCCAAAAAAATGTTGTGGAACAGTTCTCCTAACCACAGATATATGCAAAACAAGCGAAATACTAGAATCGAGCAAAGGTTATAATATTTTGCATATTGCTCTGGAACCACTCCTCCTGCCACCATATAACATCTCCTGTATTTTCAGAAAGTTCTCTGAAATCCTAAAATAGTGACGATATCCAAAAAGATGTTGTGGAACAGTTCTCCTAACCACAGATATATGTAAAACAAGCGAAATACCAGAATCGAGCAAAGGTTATAATATTTTGCATAAAAAAAAAAAAAAATAAAAAAAAAAAAAAAAAAAAAAAAAAAAAAAAAAAAAAAAAAAAAAAAAAAAAAAGAGAATATAGTTTGATAAACTTTATTTTTCAAAAAATTGCACAGGAAAACATTTTTTTTACTTATTATTATTTTTTTTGGTACGTTTTATCTCATTTATTTGGCGCACCCTATCCTTCACCAGTTCCTCGAATTTAACTCGATCATCTCTAGAAGTAGCCAGACTAGCCCTCAGTTTGAAATAGTGTAGCTCCCTTGTTAACCTGGCACGTCTACCTCCCCGGGTCGAACTAGGCGCTACTGGAAGTCCACGATCTTCCTCACAGCACTTCCCAATTCTTTTCCTGTACTCTTCAAGTGTGAGCTTCTGCGGGCCAGGAATATAATCCGGAACCTCCTTTGAAGTCCCAGGCAACGCTTGAGGTATGTACGGCTCCATGGGTCTGCCCACCGGATAAAGAGCCAAATCGCTAGTGGCCCTCTCAGGAATCTTTATAGACTCAGCCTTCGCAATTAAACGATCAAGTGCCTTGCTGATTTCGTTAGCCATAATATTTTACGTAGGAGAAATAAAAAAAAAAAAAAAAAAAAAAAAAAAAAAAAAAAAAAAAAAAAAAAAAAAAAAAAAAAAACCGTTCGCCGCTTTGCTGCTATTGTGACATCATCGTGAACCATTGTTTCGTTCACCTGAGTACTACCGCTGCTGGCGCAAGGTTATCAAATTGCATCGTGTGAATTCTTGCGCGCAGGGGATTGTGTCACTGCCTTCACTTGTTTCTTTATATGATTAAGAAATTGGTGTAGGTCAGTAGCGAGTGACTTGACTGAACTTGAAAGTATGTTTGTAGATATATGTATGTTTATACTTGCAGCTGGGAATTGTAATTCCGCATGCAAAGATAATGCTGTAGGTATGTACATATCTACATGTTTGCATTTCTTTATTGATGCATGAATTTTAGAATTCTGCGTGAAGCGAAATCGGTTCAGAGATGCATGCATGTATGTATATACATGTTTAATCGATGCTCTGTATGCAACAAATCGACAAGCCCCTGAAAAAAAAAAAAAAAAAAAAAAAAAAAAAAAAAAAACCCCGTTCGCCGCTTTGCTGCTATTGTGACATCATCGTGAACCATTGTTTCGTTCACCTGAGTACTACCGCTGCTGGCGCAAGGTTATCAAATTGCATCGTGTGAATTCTTGCGCGCAGGGGATTGTGTCACTTCCTTCACTTGTTTCTTTATATGATTAAGAAATTGGTGTAGGTCAGTAGCGAGTGACTTGACTGAACTTGAAAGTATGTTTGTAGATATATGTATGTTTATACTTGCAGCTGGGAATTGTAATTCCGCATGCAAAGATAATGCTGTAGGTATGTACATATCTACATGTTTGCATTTCTTTATTGATGCATGAATTTTAGAATTCTGCGTGAAGCGAAATCGGTTCAGAGATGCATGCATGTATGTATATACATGTTTAATCGATGCTCTGTATGCTACAAATCTCCCCCTTTTTAAAAAAATGTGTTATTCTTGGGAGAGGAATAACGCATTAAAAAAAATTAACTTGGTAGCTTGGGAAAAAGAAAATATTTACTTGAAACTTTTGTATGTATATACGTAATGCTGAGATGAGTACATGTGGTGTTTAGCTGTATTAAAAAGAACCAAGCTTATCTAAGCGAGGATTAATTTGTATTAGCTTAACTGTATTTTGTACTTATTTATTTATTTATATATATATATTTTTTTTTGTTATAACTATTTTATGTCTACTATTTATGAGTACAATAATTTATATACATTTTTGGTACAATAATATTTTTTTATTATAAGTAAAAATTCGTACTATATGTGTGAATACATATTTTATGTTACTATTACTCTTATGTTCTATATGTGTAATTACATATTTAGTTTTATTAGCACTATATGTGTGAATACATTTTTTTTTTGCTATTAGTACTATATGTGTGGGTACATATTTTTTGGTACTATTATTGTTATGTTTTATATGTGTAATTACATATTTATTTTTATTAGCACTATATGTGTGAATACATATTTTTTGCTATTAGTAAAATTTAACTTAACCCTATTTATACATTTATAAATTATTTATATTGATTTATTAATGATATATGTACATGTAAAAAGTGTGTAGCAATTGAATTCACCATTGAGATGTTTGTTTTATCTTTGGCTATGCAGAATGGAATTAAACTACCTGTAAATGGCGGGTGCGTGGAATTGATTCAGATTCGACACGGCTTAGTGTTTGTGGAAGTGGTGGTGGTGGAGGAATAGGTAAATTTTGTCTGCTACCTGCTTGTTGCTGATGGGTGGCACGTTGTTTAATGGCATCCTTTAATTCTGAATGAGAAGTTTGTGAGACAGGTTGTTCTTTGTTTCTCGCTGTCGTTACTTCTACAGAGGATAGAGTTTTAAATTTTGATTTGTTTGTGTTAGTGATCTCCGACTGGAAATTTTGCGAGATCTGCTTGACTTTACTTGTGGGAAAAATCTCTTGTTGTGGAGATGGTTTATTTAGAAACTTGGTATCTATTCTGGACTCGTGGTTCAAGGTATCCGTAGCTTCTTTAGAAAATTTAGGGTATGTCTCAGTGTCTAACTGTACCTTTTGGTTACTGACAGTTAATACTGTGGGTGTTTTTACTGAATAGGTATGTTGGATTGCCTTTTGCTGCTTCTTAAGTTTGTCCATTGTTTTACTGCCCCCATTTTTTTTTTAATTCTTGACAGTCATTATTCGTGAAATGGCTTCAATCTGTTGTTATGTACTGTTACTCTTCGTTTACCGATTTGAATAACAGTATTAACAGTGTTAAAGACTTGTACCACTAGATATGGTCCTAGCCATATCTGGGAAAGTTTGTGTTTTTTAGCGGGGTTTTTCAGTAAAACTTTATCTCCTGTTTTGAAGGTTACTGGACGTGAACGCTTATCGTAGTAAACTTTTGACTTTTCCTTAGTTTTCAACAAATTTTTCCGAGCGGTAGCGTACGCTTTTTGTATTTTGTACCTCAGAAGGTGGTAGTAACTTTCGTGGTTGTAAATGGGTTCCGGTTCTCTTTTCAGATTAGAGGGAACATCCGCTGTGAATCCAAACAGACAGTCCATTGGTGTGAGCTTGGTGCCATCATGTGGACTATTATTGTATACAAAAGCCGCGGTTCTCAGGAATCGATCCCAACCCTTTGGATTTTCAGATACAATAGCTCTCAAATACTCCACTAGAGGTCTGTGGGTTCGCTCCAGTGCGCCGTTGGATTGCGGATGGTAAGCGGAAGTCTGCATTTTTTTTATTTTCAGAAGTTTACATACTCGTTTGAAAAGATCGCTTAAGAAGTTAGAGCCCTGGTCAGTTACTACCTTTTTAGGGATGCGATAACGAGTGATTATCTCATCGAAAAATATTTCTGCTACCGTTTCTGCTTCGCCGTTTGGTATGGCATAACAATCTACGAATTTCGTTAGATTGTCTTGGAAAGTCAGAATATATTTGTTTCCTGAGTGCGTTTCCTCAAGAGGACCTACTATGTCTAAATAAACTTTGTCGAAGGGCATATGGGCAGTATCTGTTATGACCATTGGCATACGATACTCCGGGCTAGCCTTCAGTTTTTGGCATTTAGAGCATTTCCGAATATATTTCCTGATAGAACTAAGCATGTTTTTCCACTTATATTTCTTCTTTATTCTTCTATAAGTTTTGATTACTCCTTGGTGACCACCAAATGCGGAGTCATGATAGTCCTTCAGAATTGTTTCGATTTCCTCAGGGTCTGAGATATTTTCTGGTAAAGTATGTTGAGAATTTATTAGATTTTGGTTCCAGGGTGATTCGCCGTGTTCAGATGCACTGCTTTCGGATTTGCTGCTATCAGTTGAGTCAATTTCGACTAATTCATTTTGGAGGTTCCGTGGATATTTTTGAACTTTATTGGGAGTTTCTGTGTTTTGATTTTCCTCTTCAATATTATTTTGTGCCTCCCTTATTTGAGCTCTCGTAACAGCATGACAATGTTTTTGTTTAGGCTTTGAGGGTGTTGGAGAACTAGAATCCTTTTCGTCCATGTCGGAATCGGCTCGGTGATGTACCTGAGCTTCCACAATGAGCGAATTGGGGTTTTCTTGGTTTAGCTGGGCAGGTATTCGACTAAGCGCGTCTGCATTAGTGTTATATTTTCCAGGCTTATATTCAATTTTATAGTCGAACTCGGAGAGTTTATGGTGAAACCTGACTAATCTCGATGTCGGGTCTTTCACATTGAATACGCCTTTCAGGGGCTTGTGGTCGGTGTAGACCGTGAACGTTCTGCCCTGTAAATAACACCTGAAGTTCCTGGCGGCCCACACAATAGCGAGCAACTCTTTTTCTATTGTGGAGTATCTTTGTTCCGCCTTATTCAAACTTCTACTTGCGTACGCTATTGGCCTGTCTTTACCTATTGCCCCTTGTGATAGAACAGCTCCCAATGCCTCATTGCTAGCATCTGTTGTTAGATTAAAAGGTTGGGTAAAATCTGGATATTTGAGTAGAGGTGGATTTATAAGAGAATTTTTAATCTCATTGAAAGAGTCTTGGCACTTTTGCGTCCAATTAAATTTGACGTCTTTCCGTAATAGATTTGTTATTGGCCTGACTATCTTGGAGAAATTAGGGATGAACTTGCGATAGTAGTTTGCCAATCCCAGAAACGATTGAGTTTGTCTGATAGTTCGTGGTGGAGGAAAATTTTGGACACAGCTTGTCTTACTGGGATCTGGAAGTGCCCCTTCGTTTGAGCATTTGTGTCCGAGGTATATTACTTCTCTGCGAAGGAACTGACACTTTTCGGGTTGTAATTTAAGGTTATGGGCTCGAAGTCTGTCGAATACTTTAGCTAGTTTCTCGTTATGATCTTGTAAATTTTTTCCATATATTACAATATCATCGAGATAGACAAAGCATTCTAATCCTTGGAGACCCGTTAGAATGTAATTCATCAGGCGTTGAAAAGTCGCAGGTGCGCCTTTCAACCCAAATGGCATTCTCTTAAATTCATAATGCCCGTAAGCGGTACTAAATGCAGTTTTTGGTCTATCCCTTGGGTCTACCAATACTTGGTGATATCCGCTTGCAAGGTCAAGTGTAGTAAAATACCGCGAATGCCCAAGCTGATCCAGTATATCCTCTATCCTGGGTAATGGAAAGGCATCCCCTATAGATTTCTCGTTAATTTTACGGAAATCTACTACTACTCGCCAACGTTTATTGCCGTCGGGCCCAGCTTTCTTGGGGACTACCAGCAATGGAGAATTCCACGGGCTTTTACTTAATTGGATTATGTCGTTGTCCAACATTTCCTTAATTTGCTCATTTATGACTGCCCGGTGTGTTTCTGGAAGTCTATACATCTTTTGATTTATGGGTGGCTGATTGTGTAGTATGGGGATGGTATGCTTTATGGTATTAGTGCATGTGAGCTTATCTCCCTTTAATAAAAAAGATCGTTATACTTATAGCATAACTCAAGAATTGTTTTTTCTTCTTCGCGATTTAAATTTTCATCCAACAGTAATTCTTTACGTAAAGCCACAAGTCTGTCTGGTTTATAGCTTTTAATATGGTTTACGTTTCTTGAATATGGATTGGAATTAAATTTCAATTTGTCGTTTTTGACGTTGTGTGTGCTTTTGTTTTGTGCACGAAGAAAATATGGGTTGGAATTAATTTTTAATTTGTCTTTTTTGACATTGTGTGTGCTTTTGTTTTGTGCACTTAGGAAATATGGGTTGGAATTAAATTTTAATTTGTCGTTTTTGACGTTGTGTGTGCTTTTGTTTTGTGCACTTAGGAAAGGTGGATCACCCTTTTTATGAGTACTTTGGGTATTTACGTCGTCCAAAGGTACATGGAGATACTGTATATTATAGCAATTACTTGGAACTAGAGTAAGCGTTAAGTTCCTTAGGAATACTGGTTCCGTGTTTACATTTAGAACGGATAACGGTATGAAGCTTTTATGAGGACTAACTAGGCAATTTGCGACAAATACTCCTTCTTGGATCTCCTGAGACAAGCAGATCATTTCTTGGTCTATTTGTAACGGTATGCTCAGTACCATTTGAGATCGAGGGGGTATTCTATTGGATCGCTGAAGTACTACTTCATATTGCCTACTTTCATCTTCTTTTGAGATGTTCAGAGTTTCTTCCATTGGAGGTAAAGCATTTTTGTTATCTGGTGCCCGTGATTTAAATTGCTCCTCCAATTGATCACTTGGTATTTCCTCTCCATCTTCTAGGGATGTTTCGAGAGGTACCGTGAATTCAATAGGGTTGGTTTCCGTGCGAGGGAACCGGAGTAATTTATTAGGCCCTTCGATATTACAATTTTTTGCAAGAAAGTCATTGCCTAACAGCCCATCGTGGGAAATTTGGGCAATGTCTTCTACTACCTGGAGTTTGCATGGGACACTGCGGCTTAATAAAAAGTTGCCTTGGCAGTTTCCCAATGTTTCTCCTTCTCCAAATGGAGTTTTCAAAGTTACCTTTTGGCTTCGTTCTATATGTTTTGGGTTATCTAGTGCTTCCTTTTTTATGATGCTTACTTCAGCTCCGGTGTCTACTATCAGCCGAACGGCTGTGTTTTTGCCTATGTCCAGTGGTAAGTCTACCACTGGTACATTTTCTCTACTTAATTGTTGTTTTGTTTGAGAGGACCCTGAAGTAATTTGAGCAGTTTTATTTAATGTCGAGCCGGGGATTTTTCGGTCGACAGTATGCCGTTTCCCGAATGTGTGGCCTCCCATCGTTGTTTCTGCTGACAAGTGGACACCGTATGACTTCTTCTCCCACAGAAATCGCACATATTATGTATGGGGTTAAATCTTTGTTCCCTATCTGTAGAGCCCCACCGAGCATTGTTTTTTGAGCTTACATGTTCGGGTGGCGCTTTAATATTCTGTTTACAATATTGGGCATCATGGCCCTTCATTCTGCAGTTAGTACAATAAGGAGTATTCTTACGCTTTAGGCACTCGTCATACGTGTGCCCTTTATAATTGCAGTAGCTGCAGGTGATCTTGTTTAACAGCACTTTCTGTTTATCGTACTTTTTTTCTGCCTGCTCGTAAAAAGATTTCCTGTTTGTAGGTGGACTTCCTAACGATTTCCTTGTTATGTTTGTTTGAGGAGAGCGCCAATAATTTTCTGAGTTTCTGTCGGTACTAAATGATACTGAAGTTTCTCTTGGTTGTTCCGCTATTGGAGGTATACCAATTTCAGTTTTTATGTTATGTCTTCCGAATTCCTTTGTGTAAGGGTAGGAAGACAAATTTACACTCTCAGGTATGGGATAACCATAGGTATTAGAGAAATTTGGGATATTATGTCTTAGAAAAGGGTCCACTTGGAAAGAGTTTGTTGGGTTAGGGATATAATTTGTTGATTGTGGAATGAAAAAGAGTCCTTGCTGCAATCTTTCCATATCTAGTGCCTTTTGAATGAGTGTTTCCAAAGAATTTTCATTCAATGTGAGTAAATAGGCGCTTAGATGGGGATTAGTTGCACCACTCTTTATGGAAGCCATAGCAAAATCTTCTATTTGCTGCTTTACTACTTTAAAATTTTCAGATCCGTATTTACTTTGTGCTGCCTCGTTGCATTGAATTACAAGACTTTTTAATCTATTTGTAAATGAACTAAATGGTTCTGGCGGATATTGCCGGCAAGTAATTAACTTGTTTATTAGTTCATGGTATGTTTCACGAGGTAAATACGTTCGGTAAAGCAGTTGTTCGACTTCTTCAAATTTTGTGAGAGAGCTGGACGCTATTAATTGATACGCGTTTCCTCTCAATCTGGTGGGGAAAATCTGCATGAAGGCTTTCCTTTCCTCTTCCCCTAGACACTGTTGCACTTGCTTACAACAGCCTATAAAAGTCTGTAATTCTGTAAGAATTTGCGCGCTAATTCCCCCAGAGAACAAAGGCACCATTTGTGCCGTCAGTTTTACTACTTTTTCATAGTTTACCGACATTTTATCCGTTTTATTGTGTTGCACTGCGTTGGAAGTAATTTGAGAGTTTATACTCGAAGTTGGTGTGTCTAACGCCTGCTGGGATACTAGGGCGCCTAAACTATGATTTCTTGCTAGGAAATTAATTAGACTGTGCCCTCTGAAGCGTTTACCTGAGCGATGCTCGCGATACCAATTTATGGATGGTCTGCTTTGGGGTGAATTTCGCTCTACTATTGGGCTGTCTGGAGGACTTGTGTTGTCAAAAGACAATGAGTTTATTGCTGCCTCAAAATCTGAGCCAGGAGAGCTTTGATCAGGTCTTGGCATGAAAGACAAAACTTTGAGTTTTACGTAATTATTGAGAGCGAAGAAAAAAGAGATTAGGTAGTTTATCTAATTCCGCATAATAACCGAAGAAATTAGACTGATTAATTAAAATGTTTCTACTGTTTTTTGTCGCTTACGTACATGCACATATATCGCTGTGACTACTGTATTTATTTCTTTATTTATTTATTAATTTTTATTAGTCTAAAGTAATTTTGTTACTAATTTGACGCGTCTTCTTAAATTTTTTTTTTTTTGTTTTTGTTTTTTAACTTACTTTCACTTCACTTTAGTTGAAGAGAAGAGAAAAGCTGTTATCGTTTTTTTTCCGCTATGCAGATATGATGCTTTTATTGTTGTTACTGATGTCAATGGATGTTGTTTGAAATGCCCAACGTCTCGGTTTTGTGTGCCAGATTCAAAAATAATGCGCTCTTATGCACTCGTTTGTTGTAAATTCGAGGATCAAGGTTTTTCAAGTTCGAATTTATATAACTTCCTCGATCCTACCGGCTGCGCCAAAATTGTTGAGTTTATTAATGTACTTCTAGTACTCTCATCTGAGCACCTTTTGATCTGGAACACGTCACTACGTGCCGTCAAGATGATTGGGCGTTTTCCTTGATTGTCCCGAGATGGGTAGAGCAGCGATGCGTATGGAGCAGCTTACTAGCTTTACTCCCAGTACGGTTCAAGGGAGCAGCTTATTAGCTTTACTCCTAGTATATGAGAACGGAGCAGCTTACTAGCTTTACTCCTAGGTACAGATGAATGGAGCAGCTTATTAGCTTTACTCCTAGTATATGAGAACGGAGCAGCTTACTAGCTTTACTCCTGGGTAAGTGAAACAACTCGTGTTCTGACTAACTCACTTACTGACTTCTTTATTCCAAATCACAGTTTATTTATACATAAATCTTGACTTAATATTATTGCTTTTTCTTATACATTACGCTAAGTACTTGTAATTTTAATTTCATCACGGCATTCGTATAGACATAATTATTAACTTCCGTAAAGCGGTTCTTTATGTCGTTTACACATTAATTTCCGCAAAGTGTTTCTTTGTGGTATTCATAAATTAATTTCCGCAAAGCTTTTGCCGGTTTGTTGTTATTACATCACGGCACTCATCGCTTCAACATGTACATACATAAATACTTCCGCAGACCGTTCGCCGCTTTGCTGCTATTGTGACATCATCGTGAACCATTGTTTCGTTCACCTGAGTACTACCGCTGCTGGCGCAAGGTTATCAAATTGCATCGTGTGAATTCTTGCGCGCAGGGGATTGTGTCACTGCCTTCACTTGTTTCTTTATATGATTAAGAAATTGGTGTAGGTCAGTAGCGAGTGACTTGACTGAACTTGAAAGTATGTTTGTAGATATATGTATGTTTATACTTGCAGCTGGGAATGTTTATACTTGCAGCTGGGAATTGTAATTCCGCATGCAAAGATAATGCTGTAGGTATGTACATATCTACATGTTTGCATTTCTTTATTGATGCATGAATTTTAGAATTCTGCGTGAAGCGAAATCGGTTCAGAGATGCATGCATGTATGTATATACATGTTTAATCGATGCTCTGTATGCAACACGTCTGATTCGAATAACCCTGAAGAGTACTTTCGCAGGGCAATTTATATACCCCTTTTGGACAATATTGTCACAGATCTAAAAGAACGGTTTCCTGAAGATGTCCGCAAAGCATATTATCTTAGAGTACTTTTGCCAACAATAATATATGCAGACGACATCGAGGGACAGAACATGGAAATTGTAACCTCTGTCGCATCCAGATATGAGCAGCTGTTCAGTTTTCCTGAGGAGAGAGTTAAAAGCGAGTAATCGCTGTGGGTTACCAAGTGGAGACGTGAAATTAATAAGGGTACCATACTACCTAAATCAGTGGTAGAAGTACTGGAATTTTGCGACCAGGACTTGTACCCCACTATACACGCTTTTCTTCATGTCCTGGCCACGCTACCAGTAAGCGTAGCCACAGCAGAAAGAAGCTTTTCAACCCTTTGCCGCCTGGAAACGTGGCTCAGGAGTCGCATGGGTGAAGAGCGGTTATCGGGACTCGCTCTTCTTAATGTCCACCCTGAGATCGACATTTTCCAAATCGAATCGAAAATTGGATTTTGTATTATAATAACTTAAATATGATAAAAAAATTTAAAAGAGACTTCTTCCTACTTTTTCAACCCCCCCCCCCCCCTCTCCCCACCCACTCGAACATTTTAGTTGTGACCCCCAAGGCTACAGGTCTGGATACGCGCCTGCTCATCAGAACACATCAAACAGATAATTAAGACAATGAACAACAAAAAACAGGTGTACCTGATCTATTGCCAAACTATCTGATCAGGAAAACTGTAAAAAAGTTCTGCGTTTTCTTAGCCATCTTATTTAACCAACTTTAGCTTAAGGTATTATATGAAAAACTTGAAGAACGCACACGTCATTCCAATTAAAAAACCAGGAAAACCAGCTAATGAAATAGGCGGCTACAGGCCAATATCACTGCTATCCTCAATAAGTAAAATGTACGAAAAATTTCTGAAAGAAAAGCTCCAAGACACGTTGAACTCAACCATGTAATCCCTAATTTCCAAATGGGATGCAGGCCACAACATTCTACCTCCCACGCACTAGCACTATTTATGAGACGCACAACAACCAATCTCAATAACAAGAAAGCAACCCTTGTCTGTAGTATAGATACTGAAAAAGCCTTCTACACCACATGGACACAAGGACTATTTCACAAAGTGAAAAATTTACACAGCTTCAACAATCAGCTCTGTAAAGTCATATATAACTATCTAAAAAACAGAACATTCCAAGTTAAACTCAATAATAAACAGCTGGAGTAACCAAGGCTCCATATTGGGGTCCCATCCTATATAACATTTATACAGCAGACATCCCACCACCTTCAGAACCTCTACAAAATCTTACATACGCGGACGATATGCCTCTATTCACGGCTAACCTTAAATACATCCCCATGAAAACTCAAATGAACAATTACATAAAAAGAACTCTATAAGTATTTCAATAAATGGAAACTGAAAATGAAAATAAACAAATGCAAGGCAATGCTTATTAAAGGAACAGGAAAACACACTTTACCCAAAACATTACAAGGCAAATAAATAAGCAAGACTCCAACATTAAAATAAATAACTAAAAAATTCAATATACCAAACAACTAAAATATCTAGGTGTAAACTTCTCTGAAAAGTTACATTTAATCCAGCACATCAAACAAAAAGTCCAAAAACCCACTTATACATTTTTGAAGTTCTCCAAAGTCATTAGTGGTAAATCTGCAATCCAAAACGTAACAAAGTAATCTGCTATAAACAACTGATCCATCCAATAATCGCATATGCATTCCCAATATGGTTCAACATTTCCGTCAGCCCAAATGGAAAAACTCAGGAAGTTTGAGAGAAAAAGTCTTACTCACTGCATCAATTTTAGGCGCACACAAACCAACTACAAAAGGATAAAAAACAAAAAGCTTTAAAAAATCTCCAATATAAAAGGAATTGACACTTTCTTAATAAAAGATTTACTAAAATTTTTTAACATGCCGTGCGTTCAGGTGCACGCAGAATGTCATATAATGTCACATTTTACACACCAATGACGTTCAGGCGACCGAAGCGTTTGCCATTTCCCCAGCACATCAAAGCACACCAGAGCGTTCAGATGTCCGAAATGTGCACAACGTTGTGCACATTTTTATACTACGGTCTGTTAGCGTAGTGTTTCGGTGCGTTTAATAATTTTGACGTTTAGTGTGGTTTATTCTTTCAAAATTCGGAGCTTTTAAAGTTGACGTTTAGCGCGGCTTTTTAAATTTGATTTAATTAAGTTACAAATAAACAAAATAAAAATGGAGCAACATTCTAACTTCGTTTTAAATGAATACAATTCGTTTTTGCAAAAAAACAAAATACAATTGGTGTTTTTAATGATGGTAAGAGTTCCGCAATTTAGTAAAAAATTAATTTTTGAATCAAATAATTTACTTCAGATAATGAAATCGTTTTCATCGCAATCAACAAAGAGCTTTTGAAGATGATGAGGAATATCTCCTTTAGAATAGTGGATGAATTATTACCTCGAAACGAGAATGTGTTAGAGGAAACAATTGCCAAAGTTCAAGATGGTAAAATTATAAATTAATTTTATTTTTCAATTAGCTTTAATTAATTGATTGATTTCAATTCCAGATGGCAACACGCCATGGTCCAGAAGTGCAATATTGTTGTTTGTATCGTCTTAGAAAGAAATTTCGAAAGAGCTGGCTTCTGCAGGATATTGCTACACGTGTAGGAAATGCAAGAGGAAAATGTCATACTTAAAAACTAAGTATATGAGGGCAAAGGATTCAGCTGGTCCATCAAATTCTGGAGGGGTTAGAACTTCTTTCCAGTTCTTCAATGAATTGAATGAAATTTTTGGTAGCAGTCACTCCGTCCAACTACCACAGCAAGCCAGTTCTTCAAGATTTCAACCTGTTCGTCCTCAAGCTCAGGAGATTGATGAATTGGAGGAACCTGTTGTTATGGTTGAGCCTATAGCAGCAAGACGAAAAACAATAACAAATGTTCTATCTTCCGCATTAGAAACGGCGGAAGAAAATAAAATAAGGCGTCATGCGGAATACATGGAGGCTATACATAAACAGAACGAACTGTTAGAGAAGGCCACTGACACCTATAGGGAAATGATGAGAAAACTTATAGATAAGATGTAAAAATTCATTTGTCCAAAAATTTCATTTGCCCATAAATCGAGTTTGTAGTCTTAGCTAACATGTTGCTAGTCGTGTTGTATGCGATTTTAGTCTCAAATTTTTAATTTCTATATTTTAATTAGCTCTAACTTTATAAGCTTAGTCTAGGTAGCCCATTTTTGCCATAATTGCTAACCATGGCTCATGTTATAGTTATTTATTATACTTTTATTTGTAAATACTCCGTGTCTGTCTTTAGGTAGGTAATACGTTGTACCTCACTTAATTAATATTAATCTTTTCTTTACTTTTCTTTATACGTTCTTATAGCTTACATTATGACTTATCTTTATCGCTATGTCACCTGTTAATCAACTACTGTTGTACTATTTTTAAGAATTACCTTATCTCAACAATGTGCTCATTTTCTTAAAATTTATATTCCAATCCCTCAACCGAATCGTTTATTTACGTGGCGCTTTTGCCGGGGTTTGTAATAAAAAAATATTGAATATGAATTACATTGTTTCAGTAAGAAACCATTATTTTTTCACATAAATGTCAGTATGGATACCAACATACTAAATCCCTTGTACAATAAGACTTTGAGTTGTGTGATGAAAAAACAAATTAGAACATTTTTTAGCTTTTGCTATATACCGGAGAGTCCCAAAAAATTCTTTCTTGAACTAAATTAAGTTTAACCCGCTAAAAAATCCAAAAGAGAAATCTTTTTATGTATTTTTCCTCCTGGGCTTGTATAGGAGTGTTTTTTCCTCATATAATTCACACCCAGAATTTATTCTGAGTTTATATGAGAAGAGATCAGTTTGATCTATTTTCAAGCGTCTGCAGCAGGCAGAAAACCAAGCTGCACCGATGAGTGGAAGGTTTTCTGCTGACACGAAACGCTTCTTCTGCTTCCTTTTCTTCTTTATTTTCAGCCCACTACGTGGCGTATCCAGATTCGATTCGCTTCGAATGAATCTGCTTCTTTAAAAAATGTTTACATTTTTTTAATAAATAAAAAAATTGTTTTTTCGATTTTTCTCAAACTTTTCATTTCTTTCTTCTTTTTTTCATTTTTTCATTTGTTTTTCAAATCACCCAATTTCGCTATTTGGGACTCGTTAATGAATCAAACCAAGACTTGAAACTTGTCACCAAAAATTATTGAGTTGTGTGATGAAATAACATATTAGAACATTTTTTAGCTTTTGCTATATACCGGAGAGTCCCAAAAAATTCTTTCTTGAACAAAAATAAGACTTTCGTCCAATTTTTTAGAAATCTCATTTTTGGTAATCCATTATAGTTATAATATTAAATTTTCAAAATCCCATAGTGCCAAAATCCTCTGTTCTCAAAATTCATAAGGAAGGCCGACAAATTCAAACTACCATACTCGCGCAGGATAAGGACACAAAATCAGGTGATGTACAAAGGTGTACATATGTTTAACAGTCAGTGAAATTTAAGTCGAAAAAAGCATTACAAATAAAATAATTATATTATGCAAAGTAACTATTTGACAATTTAAATATTTCAATATGTTTCTTCAGAGTGTCTTCTCTTCTTATCCTGTAAAAAAGAAATACAATGAATATTTTTCAGAGTATGAACAGTTTTTACAAAAATCATTTCCTTTAATTATGCATAATATGTACATAATGTACATTTCAATTTAAATATTTCTTTTAGTCCAAAGATAATTGGCCATTGTGTTTCTTTCCTGTTTCTTTCTTGTTCAGTTTCCATACTATCTGGGCTCTGTGTTTCAGTATCACTTGGGACATTTTTCACGTGCATAGCTTTCACTCATCAACGTAAATATTCTTCAATATTGCTGTCATTGAAGCTTAAACACACATTATGCAAAACGCAGGCTACCAAAATTGTTGCTGGAATTTGCTCTGTGAGATTCATGTCAATGTACCTCAATCTGCGGAATCTTCCAAACAAAAGAGCAAAACTTCTCTCTATTACAACACGAGAGGAAGCATGTTTTGTATTGAAATACTTCTGCTTATCCGTAAGTCTGCCGCGATTAATGTAAGGAGGAATGCACCCAGTCAGAAAAGGGTAAGCCGCATCACCAAGAATTTTTTCTCTCAGTTGAAAAAAAGCTAGTTCGGTTTTCTGTGACGTTTTTTGTACAAGTCAGAGTTTTTAAAAATTCTGCAGTCATGAACGGAGCTTGAAAATCCAATGAAGCAGTCTAAGTACTTATTTCATTTATGATCGCAAACAGCTTGTAGTGTTACGGAAGTGAAGCATTTCCTGTTTGTATAAGCTGCTTTTTTGCTGACGTGGTACTTTTGCCGGTATGTAGCATCCATCAATTGCTCCAATTACACCAATCATGTTTTAAAGACTCGAAATGAGCCTTTATTTCAACTTTCTCTTCTGTTGATGAAAATTTTTTATTTCCGCTGCTATTTTGTTCAGAAAAATCAATTATTCTGAAAAAACAGGCCGACAAAGTTGATTTCGCTAAATCAAATCTTTCTCCAACCGATCTATAAGTTCATTGACGATGTAAAACAATGTTCTATAGATATGTATACAGTTTTACTACCTTTACGATTCAGGAATAGCCAACAGCCAAATAGCTGCAAGAATCTGTTTTTCGGCATTGACACTACTTTCAATTTCTTCTGGCAGGAAATGATATGATAATTTTCTCCAACAAAAAACTCATAAGCCGCTATAGATACTCGGAAATTTGCGTTAGAATTCTTGGTCGGAATATTTTCATACAATTCTTTCCACATAATTCTTTATCCTATTGGGTTGAGTTCTTTGTAAAGAATCAATTCCTCTTATAATAACATCATTTCATTATCATCATCCTCCTCCAGTTGAAAAGCAGATGCCTTTGCAATTTTACAAATTTAATTATATTACATGAATGAGTTCGTAATTATTACCATACCTGAAAGTAGGGCAATCCTTTTCAAAAACTCATTTGAAGCTTCGATTGCACCGAATAATGCAACTTTGTTGTCCATTTCCCTTTCTTATTTACAAAATGTAACAACTTCAACTTTAATTTGGCAACTTTCAAAAGTGACGTTTCGGATCGAAGTGCAACACCAACCGTTCAGTTGACAAATCGGTCTGCGGTGTGTATCCCTACTTTTTCAAGTCATGTGATGTGCACATCGGGTGTGTTACACTAAACGCACGGATGCTTGCCACAATTGTCAACCCACTTATAGACGCCTACACAACTGAACTCCAACACAACATCAGAGACATTCCTAATTATAAAAACACCGCACGTCATCAAATGGCTAAAGGACAAAGATTTACTTTATGATACTAGCAACAAACTAACGTATTACCACAAATTCTACTCAGGAAACAGAATGATATAGGTACAACGCAAATCAGCTGATCTATCTTGTAACTCGATATAAATTCAATCAAAATAAAAAGCAACAACTCAGAGTACCGTCTAATTTTATAATTATCTGAAATCAACTAATGTCAGTTATTCTAAGCCTATCTTTCCTTTAGATATAACAAAATACAATAGGCGCTTTCGGGCAAGCACATTCTCAGTGAGACAAAGTGAGATATTCTCAGTTGGCTCACTGAGACTGCACTTTCGGTGAACTGTCTTACTTCCATATTGAGCTACAAAATTCGAACGCAATCACTTGAGCTACTCAGACAAGTGAAACTGAATTTTCTTGTCTAAGATGAATCAATTTTCGTTATTTTTTGATTTTAATTACTAATTAAAGTCTAGTGAGCTATTTGAATGAAGTAACAACAATTTATTACTATCCATTTTCTGTGGTCAACATATTTAAATGTAAAAATTGGCAAATCAGCTGATTGGTTTGAACTGAGACAACTGAGACGGTTGCTCAAAGTTTTGTCTCAGTTGTCTCACTGGGACAGTACTTCGCCGAAAACTCCAAATGTATCCTAGTGTTTAATGCCGTTTTCTAGGAAACTTATATTCTCATTGCGTGCATTCAGCCGCACGCAGATTTTGAAAGTTCTTTCAAAGTAAAACTACGCTAATCGTCAAAACTACTAAGCGCACCGAGAAACTACGCTACCAGACCGTCCGTGTATTCAGGTGGACGCAGAATGACACATAATGTCACATTCTTACACACCATATCGTTCAGCAGGCGACCGAAGCGTCGTCATTTCCCCAGCACATCGGTGTGCACATTTTTACGCTACGCCTTGCGTTCAGGTGTATACACCGATGTGCTGGGGAAATGACAACGCTTCGGTCGCCTGAACGACATGGTGCGTAAAGTTGTGACATTATCTGACATTCTGCGTGCACCTGAACGCACGGACGGTCTAGGTTAGCGTAGTGTCTCGGTGCGCTTAGTAGTTTGGACGATTAGCGTAGTTTTTCAAAATTGACATTTGAATCGAAGTGCACACCAACCGTTCAGTTGCTACCCCCTACTTTTTCAATCAAGTGATGAGCACACCGATGTGCTGAAAAGCAAATAAAGGCCAATAAAATATTGGTTCAAAGACCTATCCACCAGTTGAAAATCATAAAATAGGCGTTGGGTTGCACTAGAGCCGCAGTCAGTTTGCCTCCCCAGCATCTCGACTGATCACTGCGTCTCCTAGTCCCAGTATTCAACCTTGTCCGTGCTAGTTCGATCTAAGGTATACATATGTTATTCGTATTGGCCATCAACGGCCTCTCCGTAAGTCTTTCGTACTGGCCCTTGGTATTAGCCCTCGCACGTATTCCTGAGCTTCTCTTCTTCCGTGCTGGCTATATCTTCAGCATCCTTACGTCTTTCGTACAAGCCCTAGTATTAGAATTCGCACGTACTCCCGACCTGCGTTTCTTTCCGTGTTGTTTATACCTACGGCATCCGAACGTCTTTCGTACAAGCCCTAGTATTAGAATTCGCACGTACTCCCGACCTGCGTTTCTTTCCGTGTTGTTTATACCTACGGCATCCGAACGTCTTTCGTACTGACCTGGTACTAACGTTCGCACGTATTATCTATCCTCGCTTTCTCCGTGTTGGTTATACCTACGGCATCCGTACGATCTTCGTATTGGGCTTAGTAATAACACTTTGCGCGCATTTCATACCTCGTAGCTGGTTATAATCTACGGCCTTCGTACGTTAGCGTTATTAATATCATTCGCACGTATTTGCGCTCTTATCTTTCGTGTAAGCTCTACCTCGGCATCCGTACGTTGTTCGTACTGACCCGGGCTATAAGCATTTCACACAATACATCTCTCCGTAGATATGCATAATAGTCTTAATAATATTGGTGACAAATCGAGCGCAAGGAATGAATTACAAGAGTTAAAAATACCAGTGCAGTAGTGTTGGATGACAGAATCAAATAAAAGCAATGAAATTTCAATAGTTAAGGATACCAGTACAGTAGTGTTAGTAATGTTAGTGACAAAATAAAGTAATGAATTTCAAGAGTTGAATTAATACAGAGAAAATATCAGTGTTCTAAATATGTTCTCCAACGTCGTGGAACTTTGCCTGGACTTACGGAGACAATCTTGTCTAAAGATATTTGTGACAACATAGGTATCACATCTATTATCAATATGTCCATTATAAATGTCATTGCCACATAAAGAAATTAATTCTACCAATTTAACAATATTTCTGCCATTGTCGGTTGTAATCAATTAAATTTGTTTTTGTCTATTTTAAAGTCTTCTAAAATGTTCTCAATAATCAATTTTAAATTCTCAGTAGTGTGTCTATCTAAAAGTTCTACTACAGCTAAAGTACATATAAAAAATTTCGTTTTGTACTATGAATTGTATGTTTATACCCAGCACAGCACGATCATGACGACTGGCGCTATCTACTCTTA
Organism: Dioctria linearis; assembly: GCA_963930735.1. Taxonomy (NCBI): domain Eukaryota; kingdom Metazoa; phylum Arthropoda; class Insecta; order Diptera; family Asilidae; genus Dioctria; species Dioctria linearis. Next base: position 34,707 of record CAWVNZ010000616.1, read on the forward strand.
ATGAAATTAATCTGCCCTTAACTAGAGCTTTTAATTTATCTTTTAATACATTATACTGTCCATCCACATAGTTCATAATATACTTGAATTAATTTGAGGAATTTTTAAC
>CAWVNZ010000617.1:0-29944 GCA_963930735.1 Dioctria linearis
GGAAAATTCCGGAAATTTTTTTCGGAAAATTTGCAAAACTGCATTTTTCCTGAAACGGATTTATCACTAATCAAATTTGTTCCAAATTTTCAAATGATTTTTTCCGATTTTCCGGGTTTTCCATGGAAATTTCCGGTTCAAATTTTGATAGATTCAATTGTCACGCGACATGAACCTGTGTGCCAAATTTCAGCTCGCTGTGATGACGAAAAGTGGGTCTACGAGAGTGTTGAAAATAGTAAAAAAGAAATATACAGACAAATTCGTGTACGAGTTAAAGGGACGGGCTGGCCTCAAAAAAAGTGCAAAGGCTATGTATAGTCCATGCTTTTTTTTCGAAATTTCGATTAAAAGTTTTTGTCATCGATTTTTACTAACGAGCACTCATTGGACGCGGAATAATGAGAGGAATATAACTGTAAAATATTTCTGCCCGAAACTCGCTAGTTTTGAAAATGTACCACAAAAATCCTTCGTGTGTGGCTTGATTTCAGCTGGCCCTTCCTATGCAGTCTTTTTGCTCAATATTTTACTGTGTATTTATTCCGTTCCGAAAAATTTTATTTTTACCCATCGTTTTTTCCACTGGATATGCTTACGAAAAAGTTCATACCTCGGTTAACACACATTTATAAAGTGTTCCAGCCCACTGGGATGAAAAACTTGCACTTCTGAAAGAAGAATAATGTAAGCGCTTCCCTAGCCATCATTTGGCAGCTCTTTAGCTCTTTAGAAGAATATCCGCTGATCTATCCAGAATAATAGGCAGATGCACAAGTAAGTAACTCGAGAGCTTCAATAGTCACATCACTTGGAAGCAAAAAAGAAGATTATTTGATGAACTCCAGTAGAAGTGCAACAAGGAATGATTTCATCTAATTTTCCACGAATCTAAACTGAGAATTTTTCAACTATTGTGCGAAGTGAGTGATTAGAGGTAATCTGCTGAAGTTCTTGTAATAAAGTGAGAATAAAATTGGTAATAGTGGATTTTTTTTTTGTGCCAGAAGGACAGCAGTGAGGCACTTGCCTCTGCGGATATGCCTAGGATATGGAAAGCAGGCACTGCGAGCTTTCAGGGAAGCGCTTAAGGAGATTTTTTATTGCGCTTTTTTTCCAGTGGAGGGTAAATTTTTTCTAAAATAGAACGCACTGCCACTGCTCAATATTAATTATTGATTATTCCTAACATTGAACTGAACAGACAACTTAAATGTCAATGATTATCGAACAAACTTTTTAAGTACACTAGATCCTTTTGATGGGTTTGCTTTTATTCAAGTTAGTGGGCAGAGCTTTATTCTGATTTTATGTCTGTGAATTATAGCACTGTTGGATTGGATGAGTTGCATCCCAAAATTATAAAATTCTCCCTAGTATCACCTATTTTTCAATAACATCATTTTACGTTCTATGATCCTTCGTATTTAAAAGTATTCTAAAAGTCTCATGGTTCAAGGGAGTATCATCCTATTTACATGTTGCCTTTTCTTTCTAAAGCCTTTGAAAAAATCCTGCACACCGAAATCTCCAGTTTTTTTTAGACAGAGAGAACGTCTTATCTAATCTTCAATCGGACTTTAAATTGAAATGAAGTACTACAGCATTGATTAATAAAACAAATGATATTAGAAAATTATTTAAAAATGATAAATTTACAGCACTTATCCTCCTAGACGTTTCGAGACCTTTGCCACAGTTTAACCCCACATTGTTACTAAGTAAACTGTCTTTCAAATCCAAGTTTTTAAATTCACCATGTACGTTGGTTTGGTCTTATCTTAGCGGCTGTCAACAAAGATATAAGGTCTGCGTTGAGCAAGAATGAGTTTATCGCTTTAGTTTTTCTCGATTTCTCAAAGGCCTTCAACAGTGTTGATCATCGTTTACTTCTACAGAAGCTCTCCATCAGGTTTGGGTTCAGTTCTTCTGCCATTGTATTGTGTTGGTGAGAGAGTTTTTATCTGATCGTCAGCAGCGAGTTTAGGTAGGACAAGCTGTTTATGGTTCGTTACCCATTCTCTGTGGTGTTCCTCAAGGATCAGCACTAGGCCCTTTATTGTTTAGCCTATTTATAAATGACCTCCCACAAGTGTTAGAAGATGCAAAAGTACATCTGTACTTTTTCGTCTCCGTAGATTTGATCATGTCTCACCATATAGTACCCAACGAGCATAAACTCTTCTTTTTAATATATTAAATCGAAATATACCTGAATATCTCAGGGAATTTTTCCAGTTATCGAATTCACCACACAATCGTAACATCATAATTCCGCGAATTAGAAAATCGGTCATGGAGAGTTCTTTCCTTATTCAGGCTGCTCGACTTTGGAATAGTCTTCCATCAAACGTTCAGAATGCTGGTACTGTCAATGCATTTAAGATGCATTTGTGAGTTAAGGAATTTCATCTATTTTCTGTTTATCACTAATTTTCTATTCTTATTCTTTTTATTATTTTATTTCTTTACTTATTAGTTTTATCTTATTTTATTTATTTTTAGCATCATTATAACTTTTCTATATTGTCTACTTATGATTTATCTTTTATTATTGAATTCTTGATATGAGTATGAGTGTTACATTTCTAGCTCCCATTAATCTTATAGTACAAACAGAAGATTGTAAATCGTCTCTACGTAGTCCATAAATAAATTATTATTATTATTATTTTTGTTCTAATTCTTTGCGGAGTGTAGTCCCACAGGGCTCCATTCTGGGACCATTGATTATTCAATATCTTCTTTAATGCTCTTCAAATGGTTTTCAGCAATTATGATTTCCACACGTACGATTATACTGATGATATTCTGCTTTACATTTCTAAGCCTCTGGAGGGTTGTTGGAGGGTTCTATATGCGGTATTAATGAAGACCTTGCTGATATACATATTAGATTTGGCTATTATTAATGGTTTGAGCTTAAATACTCAATATCTGATTCTTTTGTGATCTAAAAAAGTGAATTGGATACTTCTTGCTTTTCGGATATTATCCTGAAGAATGTGTTTATTCCTTATAGTAATACTGTAAATATTCGTTGATCGTACTTTAACCCTCACATGCTCAGTTCATGTTTTACCTTAAAACATTCAGTATTTGCCCCTGTAAATAAATGTATGTTATATGAAGAAATTTATTAACTTAGAAAAAATTGCGTTTTTTCTAGTTTTCTTCAGAACGGACATGTAGATGTGCATTTTTGATGTATGGGTATTTGGAATTAGTGTGTTGCTAATTGACTTTAATTTGAGATAAAAATTACTGAGTGCAATAACTGCGATTTATTTATAATATCCTGGTTATTCTCTTCCTTTTCGACTGAAAATGGATTATAGATAGTGAATTAAAAGTGAAATATGTATTATATGAAATTATGCATTTTGGAATTCATGAATGGGAATACATAAATATATTTTTTAGATATAACATAAAAATAAGAGATTTATTTAGAAAAGTCCTCGCATTTGACTATTTCAATGCTATGTTGAGCGCATACTGAATTTTGGCATTGCATGCAGGTTTTCCTTGTTGTCTGTTTTCGCTTATCGGCTCGCTAGCAAATATCACATCCACCCTTCACCTTAGCCTATTTGTTGCAACTTGTTCTTCAAGATAGTCAACATCTTCAATATGTCTGAAGGCATCAATACTGTAACCCAGCAGTAGTTGTTCTAAGAACAAGCGCCGGTGGCCTTTTCGCGTTGTTAGGCCAGAAGGATGGTTATTTTTGTTTTTTTTTCAATAATATAGGTTGCTAAAGCCGCAATATCCAGGAAGTTGAAAATAAAGCCAAAGGCCAACCAATTATTTTCCGCTTAGTGGTGTACTTACTCAACATTTGGTCCATTATGTCAACTTCACTTTTGGTTTCATTATATTGGAGGATAATCGACGGGTTATCCATTGAGCCAGAAATGTTTGTATCGTAGTACATGATTGACATCAATACTACTGCCTTGTTTTTTTTTTTTTTTTTTTTTGGATATATAAACATAACGTTATGTTCCCAGTCTCATGAAATCCAAAAAGCAAAGATCGTATTTCACGTCTTTTTTGAGCTCCAAATTCTGGCGGGATATACCTATGTTTTATTTTTTCTGACAGTGCCAACTAGTTCAACGATATCAAATGAGTGGCATGTGGCAAAGATGTGAAAAAGTTGTCTATTGTGATGTTTCGACCAGTATTTTTGTATGTTAAAACTAAATCCATTACGACCCGTTCACCTAAAAGGCGACGTATTTCAGAAAATAATGTAAGATATGATTTTGCAGCTCAAATTCACCTTGAAGACTTTCGCGTGGGCATCCAGTTTACCTTCCTTTTTAAATTTGACCCACGAACGGATAAAACGTTTTGGTATCGTATGGTCAGCACAGTTTGATACCATACTTCGATGGTTTTGATGGCATATATTGGGTGAATGTGGACCGACCTCTAAAAGGAAATAGCTGTTCATTAACTGTAACATTTTCAAATGGCCTGTAAAGCTTGCGTAGAGCATATTGAAAATATTCTATATAGGAGCACGATTGTCAGTCCCCAACCGTGCTTCTCGAGTTTCCCCATTATCGAAACGAATAAATCGATTAATCTGCTTGAATCGATTCAAGAACATGGTTGCTCTATATAGAGTTATCGCAGAATTATTCCACAGTTGAGTGAATGGTTCATAGTTAGAGTGATGGCAGCCTACATAGATAAATTAAAAGGCCGAAATACGCCAACAATTCTTTCCAAAAGCGTTCAGTTCTTTCGGGATTTTCGCGATTCCATGTGTCGTATGTCTTAGGTGCATTTCGATTTCTGTAGCGACAGATGATATCAGTAATGGGTTGACTCATGAAACAATCAAAAATTTGCACTGGCACCATATTTTTCGTTGACGATACCGGTCCCATTTGAGTCGACCTCAAAATATTATGTGCTCGAACTAGATGTATTCGTGGTGGGATCTTACTCCATTTAGTAGTGTCACATCCAATGAAAAATTTCTCAGGATCATTCGATTCCATTTCACTGTTTGAATTTTCATCTGCACTGATCTCATCAAATTGAATATCTTCAACCTCTACCACTGTATCACTGTATCAGGTACATGCAAACTTTTCATCATCGATTGCTAAAAGCATCCTCCGATAGTAACTGCTCCTTTCGTCAACCGACAATCTATACCACACAACAAATTTGTAGTAGAAGCAAAAAACAAAAATATGTTATAATTTTTCTTACCAGATTTCAGCACTAGACAAAAAAACAAACTTTTCGGCACTCATTGTTATTTTATTGTCAAAGCAAGTAAGAAATTCACTAATAATTTTAAACCTCCGAAGAAAATTACCGATTGAAAATCGATGGTAATTTCCTATTTTAGTAGACCCTTATTATATATTCTAAAGTTCCCAAGTATTTACCCGTGTAAATACAATGCGTTTTCGGATGAAAATCCAGAACGTGGCTAAGACATGCATAAACAAAAGACAAATTCTATTCCCTTTTGCATATTTGTTTAAAACATAAAAAAATGTTCCATTATCTATGAGGAAATTATTTAGAAAATTTTTGTACAGAAAGTATTTAATGCAAAAGAACTGCATATTTACCCAGATAAATTTTGAGCGGGTGAGGGTTAAACTGAATGCGTTGGTCTGCAAGGTGTATGGGACGCAACGTAAACTTTATGTCACTGTAGCTTTTACTCCTGTTAACGCGTGGATAATGTTAGCTAAAACGTTGATTATTCCTCTTATGACTTATGGTTGTGAAATTTTTCGTGGAATTAATTCACCTTCATTGCGTAAGCTCAATGTGACTTTTAATTCTATCATGCTGTATGTGTTTATCTTGAGGCGAAACGATCAAGTCTGTCAATATATCAATTCAATCAATACACGTTAAAAACCTTACTTAAATATTGTGCGATATTATTCCTTCGTCATTTGATAATATCTCGGCTAACTGACTAAGTAAGTGTACTAGACTGAATTTTCCCAATGTCTTACAACTTATTCTTTAAACATTTCTCGCTTCACCTATCGTTTAAGTGGTCGTCAGTTTTTTGCTTAATCCTGGAGTACCACAAGGCTCAGTGCTTGGTCCAACCCTATACACAATTTTTACGGCTGATATTCCAACCTTAAACCACTGTAATATTACTATCTCGCCGATGATACGGGAATATATTCCTCAACTATTAAACCAACAGTAATAACAACCAATCTTCAGATTGCTTTCGATACTATTTATCGCTATTTTTGCAAATGGAAAATAAAAATTAATCCTATTAAAACGCAAGCGATGTTCTATACCCGGAAACGTAAAAGCACAAATCTTCCTGCAAACAACTTGAATCCAAACGGACATGATATTCCCTTGGACAGAGAATGTAAAATACCTTGGAATTACACTAGATAAAACCCTAACGTTCCAAAGACATATTTCAATTACTGTACATAAAATTAATATCCTGACTCGAGCTCTCTATCTTTTAATAAATCGAAAATCTACTTTGAATATCAAAAACAAGCCAACTATTTTTAAAGTCATCTTTCAAGCAACACTACTTTATGGGGCCCCTGTTAGGGGTAAGTACGCAATGAGTCATTTAAAAAAACTTTCCCAAAATAAAATATTAAAAATAATTTAAAAAAGGAGTTTTCAAACAAATCTGAGGCCCAGCTGCATGAAAAAGTAGAGAATAAACTTTTCTTCACACACAGAGGTGGACTCAGTTTTGTTTGTAAACTCCTTTTTTTAATTATTTTATTTTCTGCCTTTTTCACGTTAACTAAATTGTTATTACGTGCTGCATGGAGATATTTTAAACAATTTTTAAGTCATGTTTGGTGCCGATCCGAAAACAAAAATTTTTCGGGTATTAAATCGTTGAAGTACTGCAACGGTTTTCTTAAATTCAAATTATGTTTTATACAGCGCTTTTTAGCTGTATTCCAGCTTGATCCCATATAACATGAATTTTCCCGATTTTCCATATTTTCCACAGACTTTTCCTATTACAATGAAATTTTTTTTAAAAATTTACATGAATTTTCCTCGATTTTTCATGCAAGTTTGCATGATTGTTGAAGAGAAAGTATTGATGCCAGTAGGACGGGAAAAAATGATTCCGCATAGCTCATAAAACTTTTTTGTCGGAAAATTTTCAGGAAAAGTCGGAAAATTTTCCAGAAAAACTGGAAAATTTTGCATTTTTCCTGAAACAGATTTATCACTAATCATATCTATGAAAATTTGTCCGATGATTTTCCCGTTTTTCCGGGTTTTCCGCGTAGTTTTCCACAAAAGCAGCTTTATGCAACACATTTCGCTCTACAACTTTGTCTTAGGTTGCAAAACGCTCAAACGCTTCCTTGGTCTGAAAAACTCCGGAAAAGCGTTTTACATGAATTTTCCTCGATATTTTCTGCAAGTTATCATCATTGTCGGAGAGAAAGTAATAATGCCAGTTGATAGGGAACTTGATCCTGCATAATTTAAAAAACTTTTTTACCGGAAAATTTTCCGGAAAAGTCGGAAAATTCCGGAAATTTTTTTCGGTAAAATCGGAAAACTGCGTTTTTCCTGAAACGAATTTATCACTAATCAAATTTGTACCATATTTTCAAATGATTTTTCCCGATTTTCCGGTTTTCCATGGAAGTTTCTGGTTCAAATTACTAGATTCAATTGTCACGCGACATGAACCTGTGTGTCAAATTTCAGCTCGCTGTGATGACGAAAAGTGGGTCTACGGGAGTGTCGAAAATAGTAAAAAAGAAATATCTAAATAAATAGACAGACAAATTCGTGTACGAGTTAAAGGGAATGGCCTCAAAATACAATGCTAAACCTGCCTTGGCGTTTCTCTACCATATCGCTAGACAACTTAGCAAATGTAAAGCTAGTTACTGATAAAATAAATAATATTTCTGACCAGTTCTTTGACAAATGTAGTTATTCAGAGAACCCGTATTAATAAATGAACTTAGACCAATTTAGTACCCAAATTTAGTGAATTGTAGTAAATTAAGATATGTAGGATAAGATCTCAAATAAGGTTTTTTTATGACTTTTTTTTACCTTAAGTGAAATGTTTCTGAAATTTAATTACAATATTAAAGCTGTAAAGAACAATTGTTCTAATCCTCTAAAGCTAAATGCCTCTTTATAAAATAGCAATGTATGATGTGTCTACAAATAAATTTGAATTGAATTGAATTGAATTTTTATTATTACTATGAACTTAGATATCTTGTTTCGTATAGTTTAAGCTCTTTTAATTTTTTATGTCACATAAGATTAAATCTTACCTCGGTAGCGGCGAAGTAAACAATATTTGAATTTCAATTTGAAAACATGAGCACTTGCTCCAAAGAGAACCTTTCATCCTTTCTAACAATATCAAATATATTTCGATTTATGGTCAAATTCCTTAGTTAGCGAGACTGAAAATTGAATTCTTGAAACAAATTTCATACAAATTTGGTGTTATCCTTAATTCTGTAAAAGTTTTACACCAAGCATATACGTTTTTTTTCTTCTCAAATGTGATCCGTTAGCAGTTTATGTTATGTAAAAAGTAAAAAAAAAACAATCACTTTATTTTGTTGAAAAGAACAACTAGATTTCATAAAATGAGAATCATATCAAATCGTATCCATTACTATTTTATGAGATACCTCAGGATTCATTTTTAAGACCACTATTTTTTCACTACTCACTTAAATGCGATTGACTGTATAAAATACTGGCGAACACAATTTCAATTTCATGATAGAACTGCAAAATATCTTGTATCTCATACTCCATAAAATGTGAATATTTAATACCAACTCACACAGTTCATCCTAAATATCCTTATTTGGATTCTATTCTTAAATTCATGCCAATAAGAAATTTATTTGAAATCTTTATGAATGAATGACGATAAATGCCAATAAGCTGTGCCATTATATAAAATATTATCATGACAATTTGGTCTTGTTAGCTAGGATAAAACCAATATTGTTTATAATTTAAGCTTTCGTTTATATTTTATAATGAAAAACCATTTAATATGGAAACGTTTGAATTGACTATTGTTGTTACTACCGCATGAAGTAGGTATGTCGCAAACCCCAGACCCCGTAGGAATGAAATGCAAAATTCAGTTGAAAACAATTCTTCACATCAAACATGGAAAACCACTCAAGTACCATTGAAATCAAATAATGGAGTGGGATCGAGGATAAATACTTATTTATGTAAGTGTGTATGTATGTAGGTAGATTGGGACTATACAAGGACGACAACGACGACAATAATCAACAATATTATATAACATTTCCAGCAAATTGTAGGTACTATTGTTTGAGAATAAGCTCACAATAAAGAGGATTCATTGGATATAGAGAGATGGAGGCGGAGGACAATAAGGACGATTGTCCTTTGATTATATGTTCAAGTAAAAGCTATTGTTCAAAGACGAGAGGCTGAAATTAAATCATGCACGCCTTTAGCTACAGGTCACTTACCAGATATAATCATATCACCGCGTTCTGTGGTCCAATAATTAATTGAAGCCGGATAAGCTTCGGTGTGGCATTCCAGGGTTACATCTTGTCCGATATAGGCGCCCTCCAGCTGATTAGGTATTGATAGCATTGGTGGGACTGCAAATTTGATTTTACAGGATTGATTAAATATTATCATGGTTTGGATTGTGTATAGAGAGCATGCACACACAATTAGATTTGCTTCAGGTTATTTACGTACATTGTACTCGCAAATGGACACGTTTACTGATTGAGGGTGGCACTCCATTAGATGCTACACAAAGATATGCTGCCATATGTAGTCTGCTAACCTTTGTTATATATAGTACCTCACCGTCGACCACGTTAACTGTGTAGAAAGGTTAGGAATATGCATAAAAAAAAAGAAAAGAAAAATTCCTATATATTTATATCCCTATTCCTTCAAAAAACATATAAATTTTATCAATTCCAATTTACCATTTTCACCGCCAATTGACATTTCTTCACCATCCTCACGCCTCCACATGACATATGGTTCAGGATATCCACGTGCTTTACACATTAAAGTAACATTGGTTCCCTCTCTTACAACCATATCGTTACTGGTCATACCCTCGATTATCATCGGTGGAACTACATATGTTATATAAAACAAGATAACCAGAATTATCCAATAAACTATACATACTTATATAGGTACATACATATGTACCTACGTATACAGGTGCCCTGAGAAATAGGCAAAGAAAAAAACTTTTTTGTTTCCATTACATACCTACAACCTGAAGGTATCCTTTTCTTGATCTCATCGGATCTGTATTTATTTGACACATGTACCAACCTCGGTCGGATTCCTCAACCTCTTTTATGTGAAGATACCATGAGCGATGGTCGTTGTATGATAAACTTATCCGAGGGTTTTGTGTTATCACATTGTGGTGTATCGAAAGTATTGTCTGTGTGTCGACCCGAACCCAAGCGACCTGCAAGAAAAGTTTTTCGTTATTAAGTTACAATTAGCATTTTGGGGTTACCTAACTAATAAAATTTGGATAGTTTTGGGATAGATTTCGATGGGAAAAGGCAAATTGGATGATTCAATTTGGTTTAAAAAATTTTGCCTTTAAGGTAATTTATTTTATCTGAAATTTACATAGGTAGATGATATAGACCTTAGGGGTTTGGAACTTCTTCTGAATCTAAAACTAGCAGAAATTTGTACATGGAATGTATTGGATTGACCTTGACCTTGCAGAACTTAATACACTCATATAAACTAGGTGTACTCGATTTCCACCCTAGAATCAATGTAATTGTTTTGATGGATGGTATAAATACTGAAAATTGATTAAGAAATATCGGATAATGGGAAACATTGATAAATTTAAGAAAAGCTGTTGTGAGTAACTTTAAAAACTTTCTATGATGGGTAGACCAGCTGAAGGCAACTTCTAGGCTCCATTAAGGGCTGTTCAAAAGGTTTACTTCAAAAACAAGATGAACTGGATTATACTGAGAGTTGTTAGGAAATCATCAGATTCTTGATTGAAAATCATTTCGCTGTCTCTCCAATTTCCGACCAAAAATAAATTTCTCAGACCCAATCGATATCGTTAACTACAGGATCAAAAACCTTTAGAAGCGGAAAAATCAAGTAAAATAGACCATTCATGTATTTGAAACTTTCAAATTTGACGGAGCAGATGTCATATTTGGAGCCCACAAATAAATACCACATTGGAGTTTTACTATTGAATAAATTCATAGTGGATTTACTCAATATGAAAGTTCACCGAGTTTGCTGTCAAGTACGCACCTCGAGAATTGAGTGGAAAAAAACTTTACAAACGAAAAATCTTTGAAAAAGATTTTTTTTTGTTGCAAAAGATGGTATTTCGAATCAGCGGGAACCGTATACTCATCAGTTCTTTTCTGTATACGGCAGTCAGGAATCAAGCCGTACTGACGAGTATATGGTTCCTACTGATATGAAACGTCCTCTTTTGTAAAATAAATTTCGTTTTCAAAGATTTTCCGTTTGTAAAGAGTTTTTTTTTCATTCAAATAGATACTACATTCACTACTAAAAATCGTTTCAGCTGTATACGCTCTAAATTGAATATACTAAGGGTGAGGATACCACAATACCTTTTTCGATGCCATCAATTTAACTTATTGAGGAAAAAAAAGGTTAATAATTCGTCAGGATTGTAGCTGGCAAAACATAAGCAAAGGCGTTCTCTATCCGCTGTTTTGGTCAATCATAAAAACTCCTATTGAAACTGGTAATATTGGCCTCACAGCTAATAGCTATGTCTCCCTAAATGGTAAAAAAAAAAACAAAAATAAAAAAACAAAAAAAAAACAAAAAAAAATCAAAAAAAACATTGAGGCAAAAATTCAATGATTAACCGACCCTGATGAGGTCCTCTAAGCACCTACTCTACTTTGTCATAGATGCGTTAATATAAGCCTTCCACCCACATCACTTACATCTATAGGTAGTAATATCTGGTGCTTAAACTACAAAAGTAAAAATAGTTTATACTAAGAAAGCCACCTTGGTCTAATTATCTTAAACCATATCCACCTTGAGTACATAAATGAAATTAAACAGTGGACCTGGTCTGGGCGTATATGCCCCAAATTTCATATCTCAAAATTGCTGAGCTCTACCCCAATGGTCTTTCTAGCAGAAGTTTTGACTTTAGAGAATTGCTCTAATATCTGTATCAAGAGGTAATTTTCTCTCATTACTCTGATATTTTTGGGTATTCTAAAAACACTCAAATTATTGACGAGGCGAAAATTCTCCATGTGGGTACATACCCAGGACTTTATGCCTGACGCAGAATGCAACGTAGTAATGCCGCTCAGATGGGATAATGATGATGATTGCGTAGCGATAACAATTCAATGAGTTTTGTTAACTCTCATGATAATTTACTGAGACTGAAAAATGGAATTTTTAAAATGTTTTCACCTCCATAATTAAATTTTCTTCGGAACTCATGATCTGCAGGATACAAAATTTTACAATAACCAGAAATCTAATCATTTGTGAAATGTTAACGTGTGGTAATTGGTAATCTTCCTACTTCTACATCATGGATCCGTTGCAAGGGAGAACTTCTGCCTAGGCAAATTAGACAGTTGCCTAGGGGCCTAACCTTTACGGGGGCCGTTCCAGAGACCCAAAATTGTATACATGGGGAGAATACGACGCGTATGTCGCACTATTCTGTAGGGAAGGATTCAGAGAGTTGCAGAACTACAAAAACGTGGCCCTGCTTACAAGAACATTAGTACAAAGTTTGATTTTCTTACCAAACTAGATAAAGGGGCCCATACAGGGTCATGGATATTTGTCATGCATTCGTCATCCTTGAGTGAACGCTATTCAAGAAAAGATAACAGTTAACAGTTCTAGCAGCTCCTGATATGTGTTTCTGTCCAAATGTTTAAAAAGTGTGTAGAGAAAAAGCATTCATGTGTGACACACCAAGTTGAAAAACATGTTCGCCGTGTTTGTGCAGCTTAAGTTGGAATCTCGAGATATCCGCACGGAACTGGAACGCCTTGGGATAACTAAACAGGAGTTTGGGAAATGAGTGTCTGCACCTGCGAGCTTATTTGTCGACCGCTTAGGCTACACGGGAAAACAGCTATCGGCCCTCGAGTTATACAAGTACATCCTGGCAAAAGGCTTTTTGGACAATTACCAAATGTGAAAATGGCGATCCGGATGTTTTATTGTATACCAGGGTCACACTGCTTGGCAGAACAATCATTTTCAGTGCTAAATCGAGTAAAGAACTATTTAAGAACTACCACAGGAGTATAATAGAAAAATAGAAGAAGTTAATTTGTGGTGAGGTATTACAAGAATACAAATTTATTTTTTTTTAGTACAAAAACAAAGCGGCAAAAATAGTAAATAAAAACAAAAAACATAAAAATTAATAAAAAGTTTGAGAAACGAAAGTAAAATAAATCGTAACGATTTTCAAGATAACAGGACTTTAATATATTTGGGTATGTTTTTATAGATCACCCTGTAACTTCTGAGCGTTATACCTTATGATGATGATTTAAACTTTGGTAAATAGATAATCGATTGACCTTTCCATGGTCTATTAGTTTTTCCCCCCACTCTTTCCGTTTTGAAGTAATGATGGCTCAGCAAAATTAAAATTTCTGAATTTTTACTGTTTTTTTTTTTTATTTAACTACTATTTTTATCAAAAAAACGTCATGAATATCAATTTTTCGTACTGAATTTAAAGAACTCTAAAGCTTTGCTTTAAAATGACCTATCACACTTTGTACCGAAAATTTCAGCCTTTCTGAGTTTTTTGCACTTTTTCTTAAGCATCTCCAGTGAAAATGGCTGAAAAAGGTCATTTCCAAAAGATAATTGCATACTTTCTGGCACTTATTGAACTTTTTTAGCCATTTTCGCTGGAGATGCTTAAGAAAAAGTGCAAAAACGCAGAATGGGTTACATTTTGGGTACAGAGTGTGATAGGTCATTTGAAAAACAAAGAATTTGGGTTCTTTAAATTCAATATGAAAAATTGATATTGATGAACTGTTTTTTGATAAAAATAGAAGTTAAATAAAAAAAAAACGAGTAAAAATTCCGAAATTTTAACTTTGTTGAGCCATAACTTCAAAACAGAAAGGGTGAGGGAAAAATTTTGCAGACCATTGGAAAGGCCATACGATTATCTATCTACACATCATCATCGTAGGGGGTAACGTTCAGAAATTACAGGGTGATCTATAAAAAAAAAACCAAAATATCTTAAGGGGGTATTCTAGTCTAGAGGCCCGAATTTTATGTGATTGTTGAAGTTCCGTAAAAAAGCCAATCAATATTTTTCTATCCATTTTTTTTATGAATTATTTATTAACATTACAAGAATACAGAAAAAAATTAAAAAAGTTGAAAATTCAAAAAGTTAGCAGCTGATGAAGTGGGGGGCCTCAAAAAAATGGCGCATGACCATGCCCACGATTCCAACCCGCCTAGCAATCCGAAAAAGAAATAAAAAAGATTATTAATTTAGAGTAATGTCGCTATGTCCGGAACTAGGGAAAAGTTGAAAAAAAATTTTTCACAAAATTGCCGCTGCCTGAAAAAAAGCAATTTTTGTACCACTTTTTTGACTTTTTCGAATTTTTTAAAAATAGTAAAAATTGAAATTTCAGGATGCGGCTAGTTCCGAACATAGACAAGTCTATAAAGAAGACTCTTAAAAAAATTTCAAGTAAATCGGTCCAGTAGAACTTGAGAAATCGTGGGTATCGTCTTGAAAAAGGCAGTTTCGAGAAAAACGCGTTTAAGTGGTAACGCCACTGTAATTTTTTTAAAAAATCGTTTCTTTTTTATTGGCTTAAAAAAGAAAAAAAAGGTCCCGTCCGAGAAATGTTTTTTTCCTTTGAACATGGAGGTCGCCACCAAGCGCGTCAAACTTGCTCCGAAACATAAGAATAAGTTTATTCGTGGGAAAGTACTATAAGAATACAAATTTCTTTTTTTTA
Source organism: Dioctria linearis (assembly GCA_963930735.1). Classification (NCBI taxonomy): domain Eukaryota; kingdom Metazoa; phylum Arthropoda; class Insecta; order Diptera; family Asilidae; genus Dioctria; species Dioctria linearis. The sequence continues at coordinate 15,066 of CAWVNZ010000617.1, forward strand.
GTACAAAAACAAAGTGGCAAAAAGAATAAATTAAAACAAGTAAATATTAATATAAAACTACGAGAAATGAAATTGAAATATAAAAAAAAAACAAAGTTAAATAAATTAGAAATTCAAAAAATTAAATATAAATTCGAAAAATATATATATGCTACTATCAACGTAAAATAAAATTCTAAAAAATTACTCTAAAACATTAGATTACAAATAGAAATATGTAACAACTAATAACTAGAAAACACAGAGCCAAGACCACCTAAAACACACCCAAAAGTCTACGACGGTGCTCCAGCGCGTTATTCGCTCCATAAACCCTCGAGTCGAGCTTGTACGCTGAATTTCGGATCGTAAATTATTCCCAGCTCGAACAGCACGAACAGAGTAAGAATTTTCCATTACTGGGTAATGAAAATTTGGTATCAGCAAGTCGAACCGCCTTGAGGAGTTTAAAAATGCCAAATTATTAGACAAATATCTTGGCTCTTTAGAGTAGATGAGCTTATGAAGAGATGCCAGAAGCCTCCGTAAAAGATAAAGATTTAAGGAGCAACCAAGTAGATGATTACGATGTTGCGAGATATGATCGAATCTCCTTAAGCAGAAGACGAAACTTGTGCAGTCGTTGAACGCTACATTTAGCTTAGTGGAACAGGATGAACACAAGTGAGGGAAAAGGAGACTGCAGTAGAAAAAGTACGGGAGAATCAAGGATTTGATTAGCACCGAACGTGTGTTCGTAGACAAGGTTCCCGAAGACAACCACAGCCGAAGAAGCCCACCATAAATCCTGCCAGTCATATTATTGACATGATCACAGCATTGCATTCTGGAATTGAGGATGATTCCAACATTTTTTACACGACTCGAAAATGGTAAAACTGTGTTATTTAAAAATACAGGTAGGAAGATCAGATACCTCAACTGTTCTGCGATAGAAGGCAATGCACTGCGACTTTCCAGGATTAAGCAATAAAAAATTGTTATCAGCCCAGTGTGCAATACTGCGCAAGTCAAAATTAAGTCTATCAATGCAATCCTCCGCCAGTCCTATTGGTCGACTGAGATACACTTGCACATCATCGGCATACAAGTGAATATTACAGTTCACAACAACATTGGGGAGGTCATTTATATATATGCTGAAGATTAAAGGGCCGAGAATAGAGCCTTGACGGACACCACAATTTACAGGCAAAACACCGGACACACAATCCTTTACCTTAACCCGCTGCAATCTTTTGGAGAGAAAGCTGCGGATTAAGGACACAGCAGAGGGATGAAAAAGGAAGTTTGAGGTCAACTTTTCAAGCAGATTGGAATGATTGACCATGTAAAATGCTTTGGAGAAATCAAGCAGGGCTAGAACATACAGATGGTCCATGTCAAGCGATTGACGTATATGATTCGTAACATTAATAAGGGCTGTCTCGCAACTACGAGACTTACGAAAACCAGACTGGAAAGGACTTAATAAGTTAAAGTATTCCAAATGATCAATTATTTACTGTACCATCAATTTTTCCAGAACCTTAGCAAGAAATCCCAACAGGCTAATCGGTCGAAAATCACCGGGAACCTCAGCTGCATTGAGCTTAGCCACCGGCACAACTGTAGCAATTTTCCAAGCGGAAGGAAATATCGACATGGTAAGGCAGGTGTTAAAAATATGTAAAATCGGCTGTATTATCCAAGGCAGAAGAATCCTGATAAATCTAGGTGGAATACCATCAGGCCCCACAGCATCAGATTTGACAGCACCAATTGCCACAGCAATCTCCCTGGCATTAACACATCTAAAACTAAAACAAGGCTGATCATTACTTGAGGGAAACATGAGGCGATTTAAATCCTGCTGTACAGAACTACGTGTAGAAAGGATTGGAAGAGAATTGAACTGGGAATTAAGTATGTCAGGATCCAAGTTACACTGGGATTTATCTCTGCCACACACAGAAGCCTTACGCAAGTTTTTCCACAAGATTTTAGATGATAGTTGGGGGTCAAACTTTTGCTTAAAGTATCGTCGCTTGGCTGCGTGAACCCTAGAGTTGACCAGATTTCTAACCAATTTGTAATGCGTACGGCTTTCATTAGCCTTTAATCTAAGGTATCTGCGATATAAAAAATCCCGCTCAGCAATAAGTGGCTGGATTATTGCAGAGAACCATGGGCAACCATCTTCTCTGATTCTGTGTGAGTGAGTTGGAGCCTATTTATCGTGCACATAATGTAGAAGTTCATAAAACCCATTAATTTTCTCATCCACTGAGGTATACAGAGTGATGTCATTCCAGGGCAGCGAGGCACACTCATCACCCAACTGATATAGATCAATATCATCATATTTCCTATATGATATTTCCTTGTACTTTCTACAGTTACCAATACCAATGCCATATGTCATAAAAAGGAAATAATGATCGAAGACGGAAGGAGAACCAATCTGGTTTTGAAGGATAACTGAATCATAATCAGCAGTAACAAGCAGGTCAAGCAAGGATGGATTATCCGTATTGAGATAAGTTGGGAGATCGTTAGTGACACAAAGGTGGAGTGACTGTAGAAAGAATAAGAAAGAATCCGTCGCATCATTATGTCTCAACAAATTGACATTAAAATCTCCTCCCAAGACAACATTTGCATATCTTTGTGTTAGATCAGAGAAAACAGCACGGAATTCTGTTGCGTTTTCAATGGAAAAACAATTTGGCGGACAATACACAGAGGATAGCAAACATTTATTAGTGCCTAAGGTTACTTCCACACACAAAAACTCCAAGGGGGTACTTTCAGAAGAGTAAACTATACGGGAGTCAATAAATAGGCACGCCACCACCAATACGATCCATCCTGTCATTTCTAAAAATGTTATAACCAGGAAATCTAACTAGGGTAGAAGGTATATGAGGTTGTAACCAAGTCTCGCACACTAAAATAACAAGAACATCAGAACCTACAAAAATATCACATAATTTGTCGAATTTTGGTCTAATGCTTTTGGCATTCAAGCTGATTACATTAAGACCTTCCGACTGCCGACAGAAAATATTAATTAAAGTTCTCACTCTGTTCGGCGTAAAGATGTTTTCGTTCATAAAAATAAAAATAAACACAAGAGCTGCGACTCACCAAGGTGAAGGGAACAAAAACACGATCAGTACCAAAGAAAAACGACATTATTTCCATAAGAACTGAGTGGACTATAATAAATAAGCTAAGTGGTCTAAAACTCTGTGTTAACAGAGTGACAAGAATATAATACAACAAGATTTGAATAAATTGACAATATAAATACTCGACGGAAAATAACAGCATCATTACGGTGAAAACTAAACTATCAACAAAACAAATCAAACTTAACAATATAAAAACTCAACGAAATATAAAAGCATATGTTTGATCAAACCTAAACTATCAACAACATAGATTAAAGTTAAATAAAAAAAAACCAAAGATTAAAATCATTCGCAATACATCACTTGGCTCCCTGGTTGGCATCGCAAAGTGATAGTAGCATATCCGAGTTTGTAATTTTGTAGGGTTTTCCTTTCTTTTCCAGTCTAATATACAAGAGGCCGTCACGAGTGTAAACAGAGCTAAGCTTCCCCTCCTGACGTCGTATTAGAGCCTCCCGTAATAACTTGCTTGTAGCAGGAGTAATGCTCTCATGAATGTGCACTGGGCTCGGAGCAGCAAAATCATCGATGTCAGGTAGCCTAAATTTCCCGAAAGCTTTTAGGGTTGCAAAAAAGGCACGCCTCTCGGATGTACACGAAAATCTTGCAACAATTGACGAGGCAGAAGATCTTCCGGCATCCGGGATATTAGAACTCTGCCTTGGCCTGACACGAAAAGCAGAAATATATGGAGAAGGTGTGTGATTGATGCGAAGACAAACTTTATGAAAAATTTCATTAGGTATTTCGCTTGCCTTATAGGGGACACCTCGAATAACCACATCAGATGAGCGTTGCAGACGACAAATCTCCTCACGATTATCATTAAGAGCAGAGTACCCAGAGTTTAGGCTAATAAGAGAATCCTCAACTGTTTGTATTCTAGCGGCGAAGTTGCTCATAGAACTCTCCATTTGAAGAAACCGAATATTGAAATTGCTGATCGCTGTCTCAATTTTAGCAGTCATACACGCTTCTCCAATTCGAGCAAGAGCTGATTAATTTTAACCAGCAGGCTATAAGCAATGCTAATGCTGAATCACCATTACAGCCAGTAGGGGAAATTGCAGCAGACGGTGCCAGCTTTATTGTAGCTCTAGTTGAGCGAGATGATGGCGCAGGCGCACCCAGTGGCGGATTTCCCCATAGGCCGAGTAGGCCCGGGCCTAGGGCGGCAGATTTAGGGGGCGGCAAAACTTCGTGATTTTTTCTTGTAGTTGTGGGTATTTCATTACATTTTTATACTTTTTCGTTTTTTTAAATAAAATAATTCGTTGGAAAGTGCTATTTTTAATTCTACTCCATTTTTTTCAAATCTACTCCGATTTATGAGGCAGCCTACTCCGCTAATTCTAGTCTGGGGTCCCTTCACTGGATATAGATCATTCAATTTTTCGTGTTTTACAGGGAGTAGGGGGCGGCAATCTTCCATAGGCCTAGGGCGGCCAAGTGATCAAATCCGCCCCTGGGCGCACTTATATTAATACCACTTTTGTTTTCTCTTAAATCTCCAGAGTGTTCTTTTGTTTGGTCAGCCGATCTTGCTCCCATAGTGATGATAATATAATCCATTAAAACAAATGAGAAAATAAGCGTGGATTATCGAATGACAAATGAATTTTAACGATTTATTCCTTATGGTGACGAGCCTTAAACACAGAACGATACAACTAAAACACTCAGGTACCAGAACAGTGAAAAATAATTAGAAAAACCGGATTAAAACTAATTAAAAATGGAAAAAGACGGGAACACAAATAAATAAACACGTCTATACCTTACTAACACACATGACTTAGCTCATGTCCCGGGAAGATGGCTGTGGAGCCGCCATTTTATTTTTTTTTTCGCTGTCAAAAATTTATCAATAAAGTTCAATGTATGCCCGATAATAGCCTTAAAAGGTTTTTTTCAAACACCTTTAATTTCGTGAGAAAAAAATTCGTGAAAAACCTGTTTTTGTTAGCCGTTACAGAGGCGTTACCTCTTAAAGTCCATACGTCCACGTGGTTTGGAAGGTAGAATTCAACTGTTAGCAGCTGGATGCAAGTGAACACTAAATATAAAAGATACAAATTTGAAAAATCCTCTTGTAGGCATATTCTTGAATAGTTAAACTTTGAAAATATGAAAACAAAAGAAATCGATTTTTTCGAATTTCTAGACTAAGATACCCCCTTAAAGTTCCGTTATCTCGGAAACCGTTACGATTATCTCGGAAACCGTTACGATTATCTCGGAAACCGTTACGATTCCCTCCCCCCCCCCCCCCCCCCCCGCCACGCATACAATTTTTTGTTTGTCTAAGCATGACCTATCCGTAGCCTTCGGGTGTCAGACCACATACGGGATACCCTGTATATCTCTTTAGAAGAAAAAAAAATCATAAGAACTTCTTTAAATTTCAAAATGTTTAAATTCACACTAATTAAGAATATTAAAATACTCTAAACTCTGGAAGGCAAATTACGTTTTTACGATATATTTTACTTAAAACCACTTTCAACATTTAATTTTTCTAACAGTGTTCTCCAGCTGAGTTAAATAGATTTGACTCACAAACTTTCTCATTTGTTAATAAATTAGTCTGCTTGCTTCTGACAGTCGCTAGAGGCCATTGCTATCGGATGCTGTTATTTGTCTTTTTTTTTATCGTGTAGGAAATTTCAATATAGGAGAGAAACTTGTCATTAATATTTACAAAAAATGATGCATGTTGTGTACGAATAGCAAATTGAGCGAAATTATTTTTTAGAAATTGCCCAAATATTTCCTATGCGCGAAAAATTATCAACTGACTTGAAATGTGCTCTAAAAGCAAACATGTTTAGAATTTTACAGAATACAATAATGATTATAAAGACTATATTCCAACCACAATTAACAATCATGGCTTGTAGCTCGCATATGGTTACCAGGCCAAATTTATATTTAGTCCATAGAAGTCAGTTAGCGAGGAAAATAATTCAAAGTTCATGGAATGAAATAGGTTCATAGATAGTAAGTCACAACCCCAAAACAGATAGTTGTTAATTGATTGTAAAAATGGGTTCTCTTATATAGCTCGTAGAACTCCTTGCGCGAACCAGATAGTCGTCACAACTAAATAGTTCGAAGATGTGATTCCCATTAATTTATAACACCTGAAACTGGTTCTGAAACCACAACCAAGGAAGGGTCAACTATTTACAAAGAAACTCGCTTTTGTGAAAATGTTCTTATAACAGTAATTTAGTTCGCAACAACTAAATAGTTCCCGCATTGCTACTTGGGTCATTGACTGCTCCTTAAGCCTTGGGGATAATAATAAGTTATATTTTGTCGTGTATCTTTAAAAGAAGGTCTCCTGTATTGCGACGGACTATATAATCCTCTCAACTTTATGAACAGCTTGAAAAACTTGGGATGGAATTGTTTTTATTTTATTTATTTATTTTTTTTTTACATAAAATTCACGAGAACATAAATTACCTTGTATCCTTTTAAGTTTTCCACAACGCATGCAAGTAATGCATCTCTGCCAACGGACACTGTTACATTTGGAATTGGTTCTGCAAATCTCGGCATTCCAGCGTCTAGAAAATGAATCAATCAGGTCTTGAAGTTTACTAGAGAATTTACCTCAGACTCGTTACCATTATTACCGTCTGTTGGAGACTGGGGATCCTGTATTCTAAGCTGTTTTCCTAGAAAATACAAAAAAGATGGAAAAAGACAAATTAGAACTATGTGCTGGCTATGAATACTATTATATATGTATATATTTATGTATAGTTATGTATGTGCATGTGTACCTTCAAGTACAAAACAAATTTATTTTAAGTGCAGCCGGGTGGAAAGAAATTGCAAAAAACTTTCTGACAGAAACATATGAGCAAATTAAAATGCACATCCTATATTTTGCAGGGATTAAAAATGTTTTGTGGTATGTTGAAAAAAAATTTAAGTCGCATATGCTGCTGCAAAAATATTTTGCACACTGCACAACCAAGTCATTTTGGCGCTCTAATATGAGGTTGCACACCAGAGTTAAAACGATCAGGGTAGATCCGTTTTACTTTTCATCTCCATCCGTGCACCTTTTCTCTTACAAAAGTCTCTCTTCAAAGTTGATGGAAAAATTATGCTAACGATGTGTTCCCAACGAAATTTTTCCTCATTTTTTAGTGAGCCATTACTAAGTTGTTTTTTTTTTCTTTTTTTTTCAATTAGAATTAATTCCTCGGCACTTTACTCTTCTCTGCCCATCTAGCACAGAAATATAATGCGATAGCTTCATATATGTATGTAGTCGCGTTCGCATCCCTCCTGTATACTGTATATTCTTGTAAACATTTTGGCCACCACAAATTTATGTAAGTGATTCTAGCCGGTAATGTTAGGAGAAGAATTGTATGTCGAGGGTAAGTGGGGAGGACTGTTTTTTTTTTTTTTAGGTCACTTTTACTAGTGAAAATGCACAAATTCTACGGAAAACCCTAACACAGTTTTCAGTTTTCATCTTTTCACTATAATTGCACGTCAGAGAGCATCCGAATTGCACATGTGTTCATACATATATGCGATAACTTTTCAAATAAATTTGTTATCCTCGGTAAAAATATTTTTCATAGAGAATTTCACTCATATGTATAAGGCTCTCCGCCCGCTTGCTTTCCTACTGTAGTTTTGAGTCGTAAAAGGTATCAGAGGTGCTGATATATATGAGTTGAGAGCAATCATATAAAATGTCTGCCATTTGCAGGTTTCGTGGTTTTTAGCTGGGTGCATATATACTATACACCCAGAAAGTCCTTTTAATGTTCGTCTAAATAAGTTGCCACTTCGGATGAATTATGAGTACTACACAAAGAATATTCCAGGATGACGACGACGACGATGAGGTTTCAGTTAGTCGAACAAGTTTTCAACTTCAGTGACCACCTACATATGGAACTTTTAATGTTAAGAGGAAATTCTGTAAATTTTTCTTTTGGCCACATTTATTTATTTCTGCTTATTTTTTTTTCATACTTTTTTCTTTTAGATTTATAAATTGTAAACGCAGTTTAACGAAAAATATCATTTAGTTCACGATGAATAGTGCCGTTAAAAAATTCCGGTGAAAACTGGGTAAACGTATAAAAGAGGCATTAATAAATTTTTACAAATTTCAACTTAGCAAATGGTTATCATGAAAATTTGGAGGAAAAAACTTTGGTGGCAGCAGTGGGAAAATATATTTAAAACTTGTTTTTGAATATTTATAAAAAAAAAAGGGGGCCGATGATTTGTTTTTTTTTGTTTTTGTTTTTGAATTTTTATATTTTTACTCTTGGTAGGCATAAAAGCAATGCATAGAAAAAAATTTATATTTTATATATTACATATGAATGTACTTTTTCATAAATGCATGGTTGCGTCAGATTGAATTGAATACATTTTATTGGATAATGGTTTACTGTTTTAAAACGTCAAATTGCTTTGCAAATAATTGAAATTCTTGCTACTGTTGCTTCGCGTATACTGTAAATCTTTTCTGATTAGAATACAGTGAATTGAATATAGAACTAGTTTGCACGAATCGTTCATATTATATTATAAATTTGACTGCAGTTGCAGTTCTAAAATCAGGTATTTATATTTCCATTGAAAATAGTGGGAGTTTAAGTCTAAAATGTTTTCGCTTAACCATTTTTAACTTTTCTTTAGTAATATGTTTCACTAGATGAACCTTTTGGCAATGAAACGTTTTTGGAGACGTTTACTTTCACAGCTAAACGCTTTCTAAATGGTTTCTGGCTCATAACAGTACTCTAGCTTCATCACTTGTCATTTTGTTCAAAACTGTTTTTACTGGGCATAGTATAGCTACGATACTAACTGATCGCTGTGTAGCTGATAGATTCCTCCTCTGGTTCGGGTCGGGCTAAGTGCTTTTGTGGAACTGGTCTAGCTGTCATTTCTAGTAACAGATACTTGCCGTTTGCTTTAAGACTGATCACTTTCTCTATAGTACTTCTCTAGTGATCTGTTATATTAACCATCCGGAAGTGGCGCGCGATCTATGAGTTCGCACAAATATTATTTGCCTTGCTTGTCTTCTGATATTATAGTTTCCGATATCAGAAACCGCATGCGCATGTTAAGAAAAATCTCAATTTCATTCCAAAGCAAACAAATCAGAAAACAGAAGGCTTTTATCAACAACTAATAAGAAGCATTGTTAGTATGAATATTTGAGTTTTGGTTTTATTTGTATAAAAAGCTAAGACGTCGTCTTTTAATAGAAAAGGTAACATATATTTTATTTTTTGGAAATTGTTTGTGGTCCGTAAACCGCATGCCACGTTCTTGTCCTGCCAGGGGGTGCCACTTCCAGAAGGTTGACTTTATGCTGTTTAAGGAGTCTTAACTGCTGGTGTGGTGTGCAAAATTATTTACTTAGCTCCACACTTATTTCTATCAGTACTTGTTAGCTGTGTGGAGGAGAACAAATAAATATCTGCCTTTTCTTATATTTTTTATTTTTATATTTTTGAGCCCAGAACTATGATAAATAGCACAGCATTCTAGGAAAGAGAAAGGTAAAGGTTTAGAGGGTGTGAGGATAGTGACGGAGGTGCTGATGCAAATTACTGCTAAACGTTCAGAGTTGTATGCCGGAGGAAAGACAGAAGGTGGTATACTGTTCCACATTCATAAAAAAGCATCACGAATTTTTTTTTTGTGGTCGAAAGTTTTGCAGGGTAAAAGATTGCCCGTGGCTTACAGCGCGAGTATTGTGTGCAGGAATTAATCTACAAAGGATCACAGCAGATATTTCATCATAATATTGACCATGCATGTAGCGAAGGAGGAGCGAAGGAAATCCGACAATTAGGCGGTGCTCGAGTGAGTCGATATTACGAGATATTCCCCCATCGCTAATGAGCTTAAGGGATCTCTTTAGGATGATATCTATTGAATCTATGGAGGGTGTGCGACCAGCCTCGGCTCAGATATGGGAATTGTATTCCTCGTATTTCTCCATCAAATGACAGATTATACAACTCGTTTGACACATCCGACATTGGCTCTTGTATACATGTCCACATGAGAGATGCAAAACAGTTTTCTGTGAAGTGGATAGAACGTGACAAATTTAAGCAAATTTCGCAACCATGATACTAGCTTCATCCAGGGAGTCAAGATAGTAATGGTGCAGAGAAAAACTGGTGAAGTTGTTCCTGATATTTGTGATGAAAGACCAGATCATTTTGTTCTCTGTGCGACTTAAAAAGAAACTTTTGGGGTATACGGCCCCAAATGCCATATATCAAAGTCTCTGGGCGCCACCTCTACCGTATTCCAAGCCGAGGTATTGGCCATAGAAGAATGTGCCAATACCTGCATTAAAGCAGCCGTAAATGGCTCAACTATTAATATCCCCTCGGACAGTCAAGCTGCCCTTAATAGCATAAAGTCCTACACGGTGAAGTCAGGGATAGTCTGGGAATGTCTACAAACCCTCAAAAACCTATCAAGGAAAAACAAAGTTATCTTCTTGTGGGTACCTGGACATGAGGGCCACAAATGCAATGAAATTGTTAATGGACTAGCCAAAAGAGGATTGGAAACTCAGTTTGTCGGACCAGAGCCATTTTTTGACACTTCAAAGGGTTACCTCAGAGCTGCCCTAAATAACTGGGAGAAGAAACAAAAATCCCTGTATTTGGAAAGGCTACAAGGACTTCGTCAGGTGGAAATGTTTATCGACACCTCTGGCGGAAAAACAAAAGAACTCATTCTACTTAGAAGAACAGAGCTTAAAACGATTACCGAACTCTTCTCAGGCCATTGCGACATGAGCTATCACCTAAACAATCTGGGCTTGGCTGAAACTTCATCCTGCCGATTCTGTCAGGATGTTCACGAAACCTCGGAATACTTGCTCTGCAACTGCGAAGCATTGGCCAAGCGGAGACTACAAGCTTTTCCTCCACCAAACTACGTGTGGAACCTCAATACCAGAATGGTACTAGACTTTATTAACAGTCTGAACTTAGGAAGGGTGTAAATTCAACGGGGATTTATAATAGATCTTTCTGGTCGCAGTGATTGCGAGGCTAACACCTACACACTTCTTTAGAAATCTAATCGACCAAGATACTTGGTCTTAGATTCTGATAAAAAAAAATCTTTATGGATACTGGATGTACAGATATTCCGTGCAGTCCTTTTTTTTATATATTATTAAGCCAAGCTCAGGGGATACCATATGATGCAAAGCACAGCATGGCAGGAAGGAGATAGGGAAAGGATTACGGGATATGAGGAGAGTGGCGGAGGTGCCGATGTATATCGCCCTTAAACTTCCGCAGTTTGTATGCCGGGGGAAAAACAACAGATGGTAAGCTGTTCCACATTCGCACTGTTCGGGAAAAAAAAGCATCACGGAATTTTACTGTACCGCCGAGAGTAATTTGAAGGGTTAAATGATGTGCGCGGTTTGCAGCGCGAGTATTGCGTGCAGGAATCATTCTGTTTCAATTCTGGATATTGATGTAATTTATAAGGGCGAAAACCAGATTATCGCGATTTTGGTGCTGTGGGAAGATCTGCTGTAGGTATTCGAAATGTATTTACGTATGTCAAGACTTAGGGCGGATCCGAATCCAAGTCTTCGTCTTCGTCTTCGTCTTCGTCTTGTTAGTACAGCTAGTGACGTAACATTGAGTCAAGCTCTATCCGAATCCATGTCTATGCCACCGAGCTTTGCTACTTTGTATAACAGTTTAGACATTTCGTTAGCTTGATCATCGAGTCAAGGTTCGAGTTGACTATTTTAAATAGACAAGATATTTTGAGGTTGCTATCGAGATCAAGCATGATAAGCAAACGAATTCGGACAGGTTAGCTTCATTTTGAGCTTGATTGCATTTATTTTGACATTATGGCGGACGCGGAAAAAGTGAAGTGTAAATATTGTGCATGCCTTTTACAGTTGTAGTAATTATTATAATATGATTATATATTTTAGGGACAAAAGAACTTGTACTTAAATTAATAAAAGCACGGGGAAGGATTGTAGTCACCTATTTAAAGGAAAATCGTTCAACAATCAGGCGGCATGGAAGTACGAGTGCTGGATACTGATTTGGTTCATAATACGCCACAATCTTATATTTGAAATCGAATCAAAAACCATTTGACATTGTATTCTAGAAATTTGCATTATAGCCATCTCGGTCCTTACGTCTCGTGCTCGCCTGTACTGTTTTCCTTCAATTCTTCTGTGCAAAATAAGCAGTTATATATGTACCAATTAGAGATAATTGTAACACATTTTTATTTCAAATTTAATTTAATCTGAAATCATTAATAATAATATTATAATTAATTGCATTTATTAATTATGACAAACAGTATGAACTGTCTCTTAAACGTCAAATATCAAGCTAAGCACACGAATTCGGACATGTTAGCTTCGTCTTCGTCTAACTATTATAATAGCTGAGCTTGTTGTATTACGTCACAAGCTGTACTAACAAGATGAAGACTAAGACGAAGACTTGGATTTAGATCCGCCGTTAGTATGCTACTAAGTAATATAACAAATGGCTAATAAATTTATCTGTTATACAAGAAATTAGTTTGAATCCTGCTTTCCATTACACAATTCAATTCCTACCAGTCAAATTAATTCTTGAAAATAGACCAGACGTAAACGACTTAAAAAAAATATTTTTTTTTTTCATTTCAAAATATTTTTCACACTTTTTCTTCCGACAAACATATTTCACCATATTAATTCATAAGTAATTTCCATAAAGGAAATATAATTAAAGCATCACAAAAATTCCAACATAGACATATCGTCTCCATCATCATGCATAATTCTCAAATGCAATAGGTATCTTCGGAGAGTTAGTGCATATTGCAGTAGGTAGTGCGGTAAGCTATTCGCATATATTTATAGGGAAAACTTGGAAAATTAACTGCATACAACATTAGCACTATATCTACTATGCTATGCTCTCCCGAATTACATTCATAATTGCTTCCTTGCCCGTATCAAAGCAAAATCTTGCGATAGAGAGAGCACTTTTCTCACAAATTATTCATTTGAAGCCCGAGGATAGCAATTTAATCAGAATTACGACTTACCATAGCCGTTGAGGCTGAAATATTTTAATTAGAACTTTCTGGCCACATTCTCTTAATTTAAAGTTTGCAATATGTATGTATGTAGGTATAGCTGGCTGTGCTGATACATACCATCAGCTCTTTGCCTGCATATGTTTAATAAAGAATTCATAAAGAACCAGAAGTCAAGTGAGTAAAAGGAAGTTTAACTCCAGATACACGTACTAAGTATCATTGATATACTTGTATGTATGTATGTTGCATAACATGAGTATAGCGTACTATAGACTTTCACCCTACTTAATTTTCGGCTATGGAGATTCAGGAATACATACCTACTGAGAAAAAGGAGTTTAATAAGAATTAACTGGCGAAAAAAACAAAAAACATCGTTGAAGATTTTCTACGTTTAGTATTAGCACATCTTCATCTCAGTAGTTATGTATGAATGGCTGAATGTGTTTAAGTGTGTATGTTTACATGTATACATACATACAAAAAAAAACGATAAAACTATTCTTACTATTAGTATAGGTCACAAAGGAGCAGAGGTAAAAAGGATCTGAGATACAGCGATTCTGTGGTATGAATAACACTCGAAGGGCACATGTGAAAGTATATATTCCTTGAAAACTGTACATACACACACACATATATTTTGAAATGTTGTTATGTGTTGTTGCTTTAAATGTAAATGTGGTTTTGTTGGTAAAACGTTAATTCCATAAAACACAGAATGCAGGGCATCATTTAACATCTCTTCTCGTGAATAAACAGCCCCCAGACCGACCGGTGGTAATGAACAACACTTTGAAATATTCCCTGCACACTTAACTGAAATGGGGCCCTAGTTGGTATTTGCATAGTTATGGTATCCTCTATATACAACAATAAAATCAAAACTAAGCAGGATAAGGAAATGACAGTTAAGTTAAGGGCACATCATAACTATAGTATTTGACTACAAGAAATTGAATCATAGTGTGATAAAGGATATAAAAGTAAATCCTTAAAACTACTATAGGAACATAAGTGAGATGTCTCCATTCATATCTATACCGTTTTCACAGCTTTTGCACACTGTACGAATTCAATGAAGTATAAAAGCTCAAAAGACTTTGTGAAAATATAAATAACATTAAATGGCAGTAAGTATACATATATATATATGTGTAGGTAAATTCAGCTTAAGGTATAGATATGTGTATAGATGACAAGCAACAGCAACAACAACAAACAAAAATAGGGGGAATCCGTACCAATGTCCTTTCAGGAAGGAAAAGCAATTTTCTCCCCGTGTATTCTCTATACCATAGATCCTCTGTGTGTGCAGAGATATATTCTCACTGGCGAGAATTGAATTTAACGCTTTTCTTCTGATATAACCCGATACCTTTCAGTTTTTCAATTGAATCTGCTAACTCTGCTGCTCCACATTCATAGCATCGTTTTCGCACCGTCATACCATCAGCATCTATAAAGATGAGTAAATTGTGCTTCATTCTGTGTGTACTACTAAAATATACAACATAGGTATAACACTCCTTTTACTCATACCCAAAACCAATCGTATCCTACAGGAAAATATATCGAAGG